>JAUPMF010009998.1:15331-35151 GCA_031471435.1 Stomphia didemon | reverse complement strand
ATTCTATATCTACGCTCTGCACTTCTGTGTATCGAGCACTGTCATGTCAGTATAGACACCACCTACTTTGGTATTTAATGGGCTTATTTAAATTGATGACTTTCTGAAAAATATTGGTAATAAATCACGAAGATAAAGTCACGTTCTAACTATCTTCTCAAGTAATCCTGACGCAACGTTTTTTGAATGTGTCCCTGGTAACAGCCCCAAGCGCCTTTGCGAGATTAAATTCGCCCCAGTCCTCCAACCGTCTCTAAAATGACTGTTGGGGACGTCATTTTGAGTGCGCATGTCCTTTTGCGTCGTCCCTAGCAACGCTAACCACCTGTGGTCACTTCACATGGGCTTTGAATAATACATGCAGGTGAAGAAGAATGGTCTTGGGGTGGTCGCTCAAAGAGGTTTTGGCTCGTCGATGGTCGCTTTCAGCAGGTAATTAAATTGATATTTTTTAAATATAGATATAGATATAGATATAAAGTTGCAGCTTTAGGAACCTGTGGGTCATGCGATGCATACGCGAGACTATACCGGTTTGTACTGTTTTGCGATTTTCATGACTCAAAAAAATCTAGAGCCAGAAACATTGCATGCCGGGAATCGGTCAAATTCTGTTTTCGAATGAAAACGATTTTCAAACAAAAACAACAGAGTGTGTGCTCCACAAACAGCGTTAAAAACTTGATTTTATTCCATATTCTGGATCTTCTGCTGACGGCAAAGCAGCCTATGTATTTGTATAAAAGCCCCAGTGTTTTTCGTAAGGTGTGCGAATCCATAAAACTATCATACTTGATCTCTTGGAGTTTTAATGGAAAGTTTGAGGTAGACACACGGTGACCAATATCCACCTCCAAGTCTGTGAACCTTAACGACGATCACCAGAACACAAAAACTATATAATCGCCACCCGTAGCTTGCATGACCACACAATTACACACCTAAGCACGTGCCTAATGGACCTGTTTTATTTTGGGAATTGGCTAGTTTTTTCGAAAGCGTTCACAGTTGAATAAATCTCCAATATCATAAACAAATTTTCAAGCTTTCTGAGCAAGTAAAATGTGTTTTTTCCAAACGGCGTAAAAATCAACTGAACTGCTCATCGTCCAATGACTGATAATTTTCCAACGTTTATTGCGGATTTTAATAGACCATATCACTGGTCATATACCCTGTAGCTAGAGATAAATTGAACATTTGGGGTTGGAGACGTTGTCAGAATGAATTCCAAGAATACAAGTGTATACAATTTGCAACACCATGAAGCCCCATAGCCTCAGGCAATTTTGAATGACGCGCGCTCAGTTTGTATATCTAATTTACACGGAATTTCTTGCTTCTTTTGCTATCTGTCGCGGTATCTAGGCACCCTCGCTGCGTTGCTATGTTAAGAGAAAACATTAACTTCTAATCATTGCACTGATCTACCTTGCAAACGAGTCAAATGTGAACTCAGTCCTGTAAACGTACAAGATACAACCTGAACCTGGAAACTGCACCCTCAATTTTCAACGCTAAAAATGCGACGTGTGAACAGAGTCAGATAACCAGGAAAACGGTAGGCCTATAAACTTTAGTTAAGGAGCACGAAATTTGAAGGAAGTTATTTCATATTTCGTGAGCTTCGTCTGTTCTTGCGCAAGAGCTACACCGGTTGTCATGGTAGCCGCTAATGACTTTGAAAGAAGCAGTCTAATCGGTGTATAATGTTGGCAGTCCTCTTAGTACATGGCAGTTGACCTGATTGATCGGTCGCAATTCAATTCCGCATTAACAGATCGTGGGAAAATCTACCTTGTTCCTTCAAACGAGCTTATTTGGCCTACGATTTAACTTGTTCAAATGAGTTTGTAAATGCACGGCTGATCGATGGAATTCAGTAGCCTCTGTGTCCAAGGATTTGGCCCGAGTATAGTGGACTCTGTATTAAATATAGGATATATTTAAACTAAAGTCACGAATCGCTTGCGCTATTTTCATGGCCTCAGAAATCGGATAAATTCCCGATTGTTTCTGTGAAAATATACAATATATACGTCTTTCACTAAAATATGACAATACAAAATAGGGGGAAAAAATCGCACGGTAAAAACCTTTTTTTCAGGATTTGTTTTCTAACCCGAAGGCTCGCCCTAGTCTCTTTTCTCGCTCGTCGCGCATGCGCAGTTATCCTCCGATGAGAAGTGGGGAGCTTCACCAAGGTCTAGGTTACTAGTGTTATGGTAAACCAACCCACAATATGACACACAGTGTTTGTTATCAGTATAAACAACGATTCCACCTGTTGTTCGACGGTCGCTTGTCACGAAACGATTGTAACGATCTCGTGCGCTGAACCTAGATTTTATACACGACTTTTGAATGGACTTTCGAGGGGATTTTCCTTGCAAAGGTGGCGGTTTTTGTGTCTCAAGTGTTGGAGAAGATGTGATTTATCTGTTTCGATAGCTACCTATGCGCAAGAAGCGATTCTCTGCTACTCGTGGGGACTTTGACGTTTTCATTTGCAGGTAAGATGGACGAGCGAACTTTTTGGACTGTTTGTTGATGACTTGCAAAATAACCAAACATTGCTGCCGCTTTTTGGGGGTACCCAAATTCCTTGTTTTTCCATTTATCTTGGTCACGATGCAAAAAACACTGCATTCCCTCCACAATATTACATTAAAAATGGAAGACACCTGAGTCCTGAAAAAATTGAATTCTTTATTCGATATAATTCGAACAAATCCTTTATGCCGAATCCTATAGGCTCATGCAGGCCTTTTTCAATGAAAACTATACAACAAACTTAAACAAACTAAACACAATTCAACACCTTGCATGACTAACTAGATTTACTAGTTGAAACTATAGTTTGTTTTCGGTATAACTTCTCACGTTGTAAGACCACGGTAAATTTGTAGAAAATTTCTTACAAAAACCAGGTTTCAAGATTGATACCGAATCGGTATGAGCTCAATTAAGTTTACCTAAACCGGCTGATTCTCTTTTGCAGATATTATTTTACATAATAAGCAAATGCTTGCACTAGTGACAACCGGTTTGTGATTAAATAAAATGCGTGAACGTAATGGGCTTGCTGCCAAGGTTCCTATCGGACTTTAAAACACGACAGTGTTACTACGTTGTTTCGTCACATAGTATAAAGTAATGGCGTTTTGGACAAAAGGATTGATAGATTGTTTGGGATTTGATAAGACTGATAGAATACCCAAAATAGATGCCAGCTTCTTTGTACAAGAGCTTCGCAGAGTCATTAATAACAGTTGAAAATGTGGTAATTGAATTTAGGTCAGTTGCCTTCGGTTTCTTTTTCTTTTTCTCTAGAAGACGAATACTTCACCTTTTTGTCAGCTCGCAGTATACTTCTGTCGAAGCCCAGAAACCAAAGTTATAAATCTAAAGACGCGTTTATTTTATAAGCATATAGTTTAACTTTATCCATCATTGCGTGCAGTGAGGTACAATAGTCTACTTACGCCCTTCGACGAATGTAAAATTAATATTATTTCCTTAATTTATTGTATTTTAGTTTAGATACATAAAAAATATATTTTGGCAATTTTATGGCATTTTTAGCATTTTTAGGATGACAGTACGTAGTGAATCGTTTGGAAATCCCTATCATTTAAAACCCCAAGAAGGAGTCAGTTCACGATTGCACTGAAGTAAAAAGATAACAATCAATGGAATATAGAAAAACAAACTAAATTATTCAGTAAAGATTGAAAAACTTGACACTGAAAAATTGGACCGCCAGACATTGAAAACGTTTAATTTCAAAAACTCTAGTATTTGTCAATCACTTTTTTTACATAAATTATATCAGATAATATTATGACGGTATCTGAAATCATTGAGGTATTAAAGTGACATTGTTTCTAATGACTTTATCATGTGTGTTCTAGTGTTTACTATATTTTGACTGGTTGTAAGTTGAGAATTTTTGAGTGTATCTATTTAGATCACTTTTGCAGTTCGATTTTTTGCTTTACTTACGTGTTTTTTGTGTGTTCACTTCACACTACATCGGATTGTTGGCGTATTTTCAGAGTTTTTTTCTGATTCGAGTGCATTGTGAATACTATAAAGCATTTTTGTTAAATAATCGACCGGGTTTTTTACTTCTTCAAGCTAACTAAAAAATCTCATGCGTTTCTTGCTTTCAAAAACCGATGTTTCAAAGATGATGTTTCAAATTAGTTTAGGTATAGTCTGTCGCCATTTCTTGCTATCTTTCATATAAACTGATAAAACATATCTTTGGTTAGAGTTCGTTAGCTGAATACTTACTTACTGAATACGAGTTTTGTACTTGCATGTACTATACCCACAACGTTTCTGTCTCTCAGCTGTACAGAGCGTAATCTCTAGCTTTTTTTCCTGGCTTTGAACGATGAATACTACACCCTACCAGGTGGGCCATACGAATGAACTCTATCCCATAGAATTCAAACCAAAACAAAGCTGCCAACTATTAGTCTCAAACTTTCCCGCGCAAATTAATATGCCATGAATGAACACACCATCTCGTGTTGACTTTGGGTTCAGTGAAATTATGTCTGCGGTTCTGACCGTTAAAATGCTGCAAACGTCCCAAGGATTTGATTACGCTGGTCCATTTTTCTGTCACAACCGAGTCGGGACTAATAGAAAATCCTGCATATATGTTTGGCCAAACTTAGTCGCTCTTCCGTACAAGTGTTTCCAACTCACTCCGTTCCAACAGGTAATGTATTCTTGACAGTAATCCTTATAAGATTGCGCTCGTGGCCGATCATTTCATTAGCATAAGATCCGACATTTGAATTGTAAGGAAAACATTTCGTTTAATGGGCTAATTGAACGTACTAAGCATCCACGATGCGAGCTAAAGTTGGCGATAACTTTTCACTCGGACTGCGTGACCTTTTAAAAATTAGCTTTCGCCGAACCTTTAAAATTTAGCTTTCGATTAACTGTTATTGCAGATAGTTTGTTGTTCTGCAAAATGCCTTTACTCAACTGAAGGTGTTGTCTTGATGCTCATTTGCAGACCACAAAAAAGCACTCGGCTTAGATGCAAATGAACAAAAACAAACGGCCATTAAGTTGATTTTCCGGTGTCATTTGCTCTCTGTTTTATTGACCGCATGGCGCTAACAAAACCCAATTGCTCATATGAATGAACTGTTTACACATCAGTGACTACGATTACGAATGTTGAATAGCGGTAAATAGGCCTGCGTCGGACTCACTTCAAACCCACGACGACTTTCCATAGAATCACGACATGACAGTACACCGTCATGTCAACATTATTTTGTACTAAGAAATAAATGTACAGTTGTTTACTCACTTTAGTTCATGTTTCGCCGGCATGTGAACGTGCACGTTAAATCGTTCTGTACGATTTGCGATCGGTCGAGACCACTTGAACACCGGGGGGCGGGAATACGTCTTGAGGGAGCCTTCTCATTCGAACCTTGGGTACACAATATTGGTCAATATCCCTGCTATTGTTCACCCTTCAAATAGGTCAGGTGGAAGGCTTTGTTCGTCATCAGATCTTCTTATCGGCCACATGGCCAAAACAATAGAGGAGCTTTGTAAGTTTTGTAAATAGAATTCCACCATATTCGAATCATTTTCTGAATATCAACCAAGTTCGCTCGAGTTGCAGCAGCAGAGTGGCGCCAAGTGATTTCCTTTTGACATTTCTGAAGGCTCCAAGCGTTTTACGACGAAACGCTCCGGTCATCCGCACGTGTGTGAGCCCGCGATCTTACTGGACTGGTTCTACGCAGCCACGTGAAGAGTATCGCGGCGGGTTAGAACGACTTGTTCCCTGGGAAACATGAAGTAATTCAGTGCTGTTTACCATGCCCAACAGGGAAAATGGAGAGGTTATTTAACTGGTGAAGGATTTCTAACCAAGCTTCACTCCATGATGAGTAGGAATCTATTCTCGTGAGTACTCCGTTCTTCTATTTTTCTCATTCTATGCTTTAAATTGTTTTCTCTGTGATATTTAGACCGTGCATGACAATTAATATCTTGAATTTATGATCACTTCGTGCTGCTGCAGCATCTTGTGATCTAAGTTCAGAGCGAACTGTTTTTCGACTTCCCTACCGTGAAATGGAATTAGAATTTTGCGTGCGACGAAGCAACATGTCGCAGTAGATAAAACGAATTGAAGAGGAGGCCATGATTCTGTCACTTGGTTTTTGCCCTATTTAGATATTCATTTCCGAACAACACTACCCCAACTAGGGTTTTCCCGGCTATTAGTGATTGAAACATATAGATATGTTTGATCGGGGCAATAATCACTCTCCTCGATGCAAAGGCATCGAAGTATATGAGCCAAATAGAAGGGAATAAAACCTATAGCTTGAATAACATTACAGTCCTATAAGATGTTATGTTCCCTTGAAAAACAAATCGGGTACCAGTTAAAACACAAACACTTCGCTAGAATAGAAATTCAGATGCAACTAACACGCAAGAAAAAGGTATTTGCTTTGATATTAAGTTCGTTTTTCAGAGCTTGATCTATATGGGCCTCTATACAAGGGGCGAAAACAGTTTTGTTGGTTCGGATCCGCTTCAACAACCTCATTGATATGTGGTGATGTATACCATAGAACAACCTCTCTCGCTGTGCACATCCTTCGATTGCAACGACACACTTTTAAGCAAGACTGGTCATAGTCTGATTTAACGTCTATGTACATAGCAGGTTATGGATTTATTCCAGACCAGCTTGTCGAAAATTATCTATTATTTCTTCCCATTTCTCGGTTATTTTCCATTCCAGGTTTGATATTTCTGCCCATAAACACATATGTTATATGATAAATGGCAGCAGTGTTGCTGTTTTTCTGTAAACTTTTATTTAACTCATATATCTGTCCATTAGTTAGTGAATTTTTGATGCATTTTGTGCGAAGACACTCCGCGCTAAATCGTACCCGACCTTGGCTACATTTGCATATTGATTTCAGCTGTCGTTCTGTATCTAGGGAACTATTTATTTAGTCGCGAACCATTGGAAATAACTCCAGCATTTATGGAATCTGGATTGATTCTTTTTCATTGTGGAAAATAGCTGGATATCTTCTGCTATTGGATGTAACATTTCTCGGTACAAAAAGCGTTGTCAACTGTAATAAACTCTACGTCGGCGACGTGTTGAGAACCAAAACAATCAATTGTAGTCTTTTTTCACGGGACCAAAACATTGGGCGAAACTTTATCCAAATAAATCATTGAACAAGCCGCCAAAATTATACTTGCGATTAGCTACACGCTAGGACACTTGATATGTCTATTGTAGTATTCTGGTGTGTGGGTTGTGAGTTTAGCGGTGTTTAGAAGAAGGAAACGAAAGTGTTTGACCATCCACGAAGAATTAAATTGCAAAGGACACAGTATTACGTCGAAATAATTCTCGTTCAGAGAGCGATTTGTGCATTCTCCAATCACTATTATACAAATAAATAAATAAAACGATATATGCAGTTAGTGTTCTAAGTTAGGATTCAAGTCTGTCCATCTTTCGCAGAAATTTAAACTTTAATCGCAGAATGCATTTATTATTTATAAGCGATTTATTGTCAGCGAAAACCTTGCAAACTATACCAACTAAAAATATTTAGACTTCTTATTGTTAGGGAACTCGGCACATACGACAACGGTAGTTATCTATATATATACTCATGAATATAATTATAGCTCGGACATCAAAAGGGTTTCATGGGGTCGAAAAAAAACCCTCACAATCTTCACTGTCGTCGTTGAAAAAGTCATTACTCAAGTTCTTCACTCGAAGCGATTTCGCCTGAGCAAATTTACTATTCTTTCCGAGATTACAAAATGAATCTTTCATTGTTTTTGCACTGCTCTGCCTTGTTGATCTCGAAGCAAACACAGTCAAAACAGATCGATTGAATTGGCACACTTTGGCATACTGCACAGCTTGGTTCTTCTTGCCGGCAAACTTGTCGAGTGCTTTCTACCAAACTGAGCTATAACTTCTAGCTTGGAGTTTGCAAGGATCACAAGGTTTGCCCTCTCTTCTTATCATTATGAATACTAAAACTACAAAATAGGCGATGTTATTCTTCGTTTAGTGGCGCAAGCTGTTTTTTTAATTCGCCAGTCTTTTAGTTACAAAGGTCGAATAGCTTACACACATCGCTCTCCTTAGATTTTACACTTTACCTAAGAATTAAATCAAATAAACATTGGAAAATCCTGGTAAACCATAGCTTACAAGTCTTTTTATTACTGGAGAAAGAAACAAGAAGCTTGTGCTAATCTATACTAGGACTTTTCATTTCGGTTTGTTTTCTGTATACTTCGAACATAACATTATGGTAAAAGATCAGCTTCATTTCTCAAATTAACCATTAGAAAGATCGCAAATAACTGTATCTAGCTGCATTTCTCGTCATCTACTAATTGTCTAATCTCTGCAAGAAGTTTGCTCGATGGCTGTTTTCGATCTTGCAGTTTTCCAAGTAAAAGTTATCGGTCTCATTGAGGTAAGCCGTACATTTTGTATTTTTGATAGTACAACTTCTTCGATGCAAAGCGCAATTGAATTTCATGATATTAAACAGTTAACTCAGTTATAAATTAGCTAGGGAGAGAACTTCTAGTTGATTAACTTCGGCATTAATTGACTATTGTACGTTATTGGTCGATTGGTCTACCACGCTCTATACACCGAGCCGTCGCCCTCATCCATAATAGGAAGAGCTTCATTTTCTTAATCAATTATGCTAAGTCATTTTCTTAGTTTTGACAGCTGGTTGAATGAAACCGCACCCAGACGACTCAAATAATAATCAACACAATTACATCAAAGATGTTTTTGCATCTATGAATGGCAAAACGTTCGATGCAATATTAAAAATCTTTTGAATTTCTAGCCATATGGGAACCGCGAATAGAGATAACAATGGTAAATATCGCAATGCAAGCAAACCTAAATAGCTTCGGCAGTGGAGCCGTTGCTATAACGATAATATGCAAACTTATTTGCACGAGAGAAATTACGCACCAATCGCGTTTCCTTTCGAGTTAACTTGTTAGAGTAAATCAAGGGCTCTCGTGAAAGATTTTTTTGATTTGTTTAGTTAGTTGAAAGACTGCTGTCATACTGCGTTCGTAGAACTTGATAATTTACGTCACATAATCACGTGCGTTTTGTACCCTCGCGCACGCTGCTATGTAGCGCACGACAGAACGAAAGCCCGCACAAGCCTGGTGTGCGCTAACGGGTCTCCGATTACGAACTTTGAAAATACTTTTACATTCCTAATTGTGTTTCACAGTTTCACTACAGCAGTTCTGTGATGAGACCTGATATTTTCCCACAGGTGGTCATATTATATTTCGGCTCTCTATCACAGTGGACGAGATTAGGTCTCTCTTTTCCTTCACAAAGATTAATTTTCGCTTTCTTTAGGGCTTTCAAAACCGTCTTTACAAAGTGTTTTTATTATATGTTCGTCCTTAGGGAAAAAAACAGCGTTAGATTGAAGTCATTGTGACTGATTCTGTGTCGCTTTGTTGTTGGACTTATCTGGGGACAAAAGAGCTATGCCTCGTTCATTATCCTTCATTGTGTTTTTCCACTTCCTGAGAGAATTAGAGTGATGCACTTGGACTGACTTTGCATGGGATTACGTGCACGAGAACAGACCTAAAGTATTGTGGAAAGCGTGCGGTCTAGGTGTGGGGCAAACTGATATTGCCTTACTGCAGAAACATGTGCCTGCGTTGAAAGTGCTATATTGAAAACCACCAACAGCAGTGACAGGGATAATATTGCTGTACTGGTGGTAGTTATAAGTGTTACTCATTAGGTAGATCAAAGTCTGATTATCGGAATTTGAATTCTACCATTGTCGTCAAGTGAAACCAACTTGGGTCATCTTCCGATCAATTGCTTTGGCCATCTGGAAATGTCTGACTTTTGGCCACTCGAGCATAGTAGCACGCAACTAAATCAACCACTGTCACGAACAAGACTTAACCATTCAAGGTCGAGAGGCAAGATTAGCGTGATTGTTATCATGCCAGACAACAGATCTACTGATACCTTCACCACATTTCGCCCTTTGAAACTCTGAGCTACCAGAACAGAAGATCTTGCTCGAGATTTCAAACCGCGCGACCTAAAGTAGCCAATGTAACCAAGAACATACGAGTTATTTTCCACATGCTTTTGCGTTTAAAACTGTCTCTGAGTACTATATGTATAAGATATTGTCCAAAAGGTTATCGGGACCGAAGCCCAGATAAGTGATTTTAATTAGACGACTAAAGAAAGCTTCCCTCACATATCGCGTAATATTTCCTCTATCGATCCAGGGTTGTCAGATATCAGAAATCTAATGAAATCTAGAGACATGACATTGATTTTGTACCGACCATGTTGCACCAGCTGGTTATAATAACTGATCGGTATCCAAGTTGTGTATACCTAAAAATATATAGTAAAGTGATTAAAGAGGCCTGCTTCTGCTTTTGCCGCTAGTCACAACATTATATCCTTTCTTTATTGAGTTCTAATCTTTTTGAAATCCTCTAATCTGGTTAATAGCGAGATATTCGTAGAACTGAAACACCCAGTGATCAAATGTTTCTTACATCGCCTTGTTAACTTTCGCGTGCCAGAAATATAAAGATTGCTTCGACAAAAGTTATTAACTGCTCGCTTAACACCTTTTATAGCATTAACTAGCTTTTCAATTTTTTTCCTTTTTTCGGCGATCTTCAAAAGTCGCCATGATACTTAGCATGATAGCGAAGTGTGACCTTTCACGTGCGAACGATTTTACTTTTTCTCTGCACATGTAACCCAGATATCTCCTGTAAAACATCATGAGGCATTTGAACTGGACCATTTTCACTATCTGAACGACAGAAAGAAGTTGAATTTTTTTTTTAGAATTTTACAGTTCTTTCTAACTTCGTGCTGCAGTTTTCGAAAAAAGGGTGAAACTCGATCATCTTGACCTTTGGTTTAATTTTCAATGACCGTTCACCAACTGTAAAGTCAGCTTGAGGCATTTAGCGGGTTTGTCGTCATTAAATGCGACAAGCACCTTGTAACCTGCAATCTCTCCCGAAAAGTAAGCACCAATTACAAAGTAAGGTATCAGCTGCTTGCTAAACGGCTGCTTTTCTACTTTTTAATGAGCGATATTAAAGGTTATCAAGATGGCACGAGCCACTGTCTTGTGATCAGCGTTCGGCGGGAAACGGCGACGCGAGCGCCCCAAACACGTTCAAAAGGCGGGAATTTGACAACAACGAGGCATTCCTTCCATGCGGTCGTTAGAATCGAACTACAGTCTTAAAGAAAACTATTTCAGACGAACTTAAACATTCATTTGTCGTTGAAATGGTTGATGTTAACTTCGAAACTCCGACAGCAAAGATTTTCTAGAGGAATGTAGAAGGTAATGTCCTGAATTTCTCCTGAATTCAACCTTTAAGTTTGCATAATTTATGGTTTAGTTTATTTTCCTGTCTGGTATGGTTTCTCTGTGGCATTGAACTGTGAGTCACGTCTTTATCTTTACAACTGTGCTTTAGAAAGACATTCAAACCACTTTGAGCAGCGACAAATACTGATCCTCTTGACTTCAAATCCAAACTTACCATCGCTATTCTGTTGTAGTTTGTTGATGATCTTACAAAATGGCTCCGCTAATACGTTCACATATATCAACGGTGACCGGCAAAAACCAACCAAGCTAAACGATTAAAATCGGTCGGAAAGCGGATTTAGTTTGTATTTATAGTACTCTGCCTATAGAGATAGCGATCATATCATACGGTGTATTATGAGGTATTTTATAATCTACAAACACAATACAAATGCATTTATTATGCAATATTCTATCATAACCAGATCTTCGAAAGATAAGTAAATCCAGTGGAATTTAATCAGTACTACCCTGGTAATCTCACCACCGATCTTATAGATTTACTTCGAATATATAGTCAAACAGATGTCTTTATTCAATAGAACTCTGTACTTTTAGTTTATTACTTCAACCAAACTCGAAAAACTGATAACAATAACAACCACACTCTTTGTTTAGTTTTGTCCAACCAATTGATTATAATATTCATATTGAGATTCATGACATAATTAATGACCTATAAATTTAATCATCTCATATTTTAAAGTCTTAAAAAACTACTTTCTTCATAAAAACAATTGAATATAAACATATTTGAGCTTCGGACTAAAGTTCTACGACTTGTAGTTTCTTGCGAAGGAATGTGCTAGCGTCGCACCCTAAGGTTGACACTTTTCACTAAAGAAAACACCTTGATATAGGTGTGTTTCCTAACATCTCCCGGTTATCTCTACTTGTCAGTAACCAAATACTCACAATCTGAGGTATATTTGTCTAGACAAACTCGAAGCAAGTATATACCCTATGGAACTAATCCAAATGGACCATGAATTCTAGCAAACGAGTGTTACTTCGTTACAAGGTGAGGTTTTGATAGTAACAAACCGTAATGACTTATTTGTACGTGTTGAAGAGTGTCTCGATCTTCGATCAAAATTTTCGAAAAAAGTATCGTCAACATTTAATGTTTAGAAAAGAAAAAAATATAGCATACATAGAGGTTTACGAAACTCTTGTCTTTAGCAATGTTATGACATAAATCGCTTTTCTTTTAATCCTATTTCTTGCTGTGAATTCCCCACATATTAATCACAAACACCTCGGTAGATTTTGTTTATTGTGACGTATGTCACACTTGGGCAAATCTAATTATCGTGCCTTCATAATCGTATCCAACAGCGAATCAATGTTGAATTCAATCCGCCGTCAAATGGTACACAACAACACACTTGTGGCTTCCTATTACAACTTGCATGGAAAGTGTCAGGAGTTTTATTGTTTTTTGTGGAGAGGGGGAAGATTGTTGTCCAAGAGCCAACCCTCGTTATTTCCTGTCACTGATGAAATTGGCAAAAAAATATATATTTTGTAACAACGAACTATCTAGTCTTTCCATCACAACAACATTAGAAAATACCTTTGGGATACGAGCCGTTCAACTTGGTTTCAAAGCTCGCATTATACGATGTCCAAACCCGTCACAATGTATTGTAAATTCTAAGCCAATAAATGGTCCTTCCTTCCTTTCCTTCACATGGGTGGTCCGACTGAGAGGTAGAAAAAAGCTCCCAAGATCTGACGTGAAGTTGTAGGAATTTCGATTATTATGATTCTTTGCAAAAGAATTTGGTCACAGTTATATTTGTGGGTTCTGAGATGCAAAACTGCAGGGGATTATAATGACAGCTATGGGTGGGTGGCACAACACCAACACACGTCAGTCACTTCTGTAAACAATGCTTACTATAACTCGTCATCATCTGGCATTCCTGAACGGGAAAAAGAAATGGCATTACAGTTTCTTCGCAAACTTTCTCTTCGGTTTAACAGCTTTTCGATTGATCGCTAAACTGTCAAATGTGTTCTTTGTACTGTTCAAGATATAATTCCTTTGTGGTTCCATCGTGGGTTGTACAGATATGTGTAGATTTGATGGATTATTTCGACTGCAAGAACGACAAACAACAACACACGAGCTTCCTGAATAGCAAAGAAAACATCTTAACCCTGACTAGTATTTGCAGAAGAACAAGCTTTTAAAGTCCACCCATGTGTTCTTGTTTTTATAGCTTTGTCAAAATTTGTTTTCTCAAAGTGTGGCAGCTTTAGTAAAAAAAAAATCCCTTGGAAATGTCAGAGCAGATTTGAGATATTTCAATCGTAAGTGTTCAAATATAATATTTCAACTTGAGAGAGTTTCACCACACTTTTTTGTTTGCTGGGAGAAAATATGATTGCGTTGTGGAAGTATACTCAACCACGGTGGTCCATTCCACGCTTTCTGTTGTTTTTCGACTGTTAACAAGCTATTTACAGGGGATACGTTAGTGTTTACATAAAGATTCTGTTTGTTTAGAAGGACAACCGAGTCGTGTGCGCTTCTACTAGCTAATAAGAGCTTTACACTGATCTATCTCTGTCCTTGTCTGTCTGTCTGTCTGTCTGTCGGTCGGTCGGTCGGTCTGTCTGTCCTAAGACCTAAGATCAGAATCACACTTGCACTAAAACAACAAGCCGACCCCGTTCTATTCAATCTGCTTATCACTTCGACACTGTCTCTGTCCGTGAAAGCTGGTTATAAGCGTGTTTATTTGTTGTGCGCCGCCTTCGATCATGCGAGCACGGGTGGTCTGCTTCTACAAGCGCGCACTATACGCACCACACTCCTGTAGTGACGAATAATATATTCAATGAGTTTTGAGAAAGGGCATTTTCACGCGCTCTCACGCTGCCTAGTCAAGGGAGTCCTTTCGGTGTAATGGCTAAGTATATACCACTCTTGACCCCTCGTCCGTGAAACCCTGACGTTTTAAAGATATTTGTAATCAGAGTGTGTGAAACAGCCTGATGGCTTGGAGAAGCAACTGTTATCGCTGCGATTCTCTCGCGAGTTCAGGGCTAGGGATGAGATTAGCGAGACCGTTGATTGGCCATAAATGGACACTTGCTGGCTAAACACGCGCTGCATTTATTGAATTGGTTCAATCAATGACTTGTCAAGTTATTGATCGAATCGTACGATTAGTGGAATATCGGCTACGTTTACGTGCGGAGGCAGTTACTACGGGAACTGTCGTTCACTTGATGAACCTACAAGGACTTTTACAAGAGTTGCTCACTATAGTTTATTTATAACTTGGCCACTACGACAACTCGGGGTGCAAGTATCCGAGTAAGTATTTTAAACACTAGTTGTGAGAATCAGCCCGTGCTGTGTGACAGTCCCGGTGTCTAAACAAGTAGCAGCTACTGCATATACTACATGTCAGGCCGATAGCCCCACAACTTGTCAGAATAAGCTTAAATTTATGTACTCTGGACATGAATACTTGGCTAATTTATGATACGGATACAATGAGAAGAATTTAATGCTATTTTCGATAAGCAACCCACAGACCATGTGGTTGTATCCCACTCCGCGCACATCCAAAACAGACCAAAGAATCGAGCAATTTCGAGAGCGAAAAACAGAGGCTTGCGGTCAATAATGCGTGTACAGTCACACAGAACTTATCCAAGCGTTGCTATTGTAGTCCGTACTAGTCTATGCCTCAGACGAACCAACACGAACGATACCTTCGATTTTTACCAACCGACATTCATATGATCACCAGTTGAAACTTTACTTCCGTTCACCAAACTGCGATAACATTTTCAGCTTTTCCATTATCGCGCCGTAATACGCGAGGTGCTAGTTTACAGAATGAAGCAAAAGATCTGTCCAGAATCGCCTGGCGTTTACGAACATATATATTTAGATTTTTACGTCAGTGATTTATTTTTGACATATTGTATTCGTTTATGTACAAAAAACATTTTTTGGGGAGCGAGTGAGTTTTTTTCCCAGTTTGAAATCCGACCCCGAAAGTCGCGAGGTATATACAGGATTCGGGCCTGCACAAACCTAACGCCTCATCTTCTGGTTAGAATAACAAACTCTTATAAAAAGTTTGCCATCAACCGCAGAGGAAGAGTCGTCATTATATACGGAGACAACATTTGTTAATTGAAACAATTTTCCAAAGGATAGGTCTTCCGGTATTTCCGGATCTAAGACAGCGCAAATAGAGCAAGAGCACACTAGTTAGTCGGACCTCTTGAGCATGTTATAGGACGGCTCAACCCGAGCGTTAATGTAGTTGGTCGGCGAGACAACATTGGATGTTCTCGAGATGATGTAAAAGATCCGAATCTAGTGATTTTGTAAGTGTTTATAAATAGGTGCTGGGAAAACTCTACGCGTTAGCAATATTTATACTGGCAATGCTTTGTCTTGTACAAGTCTATGCATGTCTTTATGGACAAATCGGCATGTAGTCACGGCGGTCCGGCAGAAAAACCCTAGGTAACGATAACCGTGTGTCTTATGTTGCTAATACTGCAATTACAGTTCCGTGGTAGAGGTTCAAGTTGGTTTCAAGGGATATTTGCGCCAACTAGTATGTTTAAGAACCAACAGTGGTTTTAGCTTGATATTTTGTTTGAATATTCCGTCACAAACGAAGCGTGAATTATTTCACATGCAATTGTGATGTCGACCCCAGCCCTGCGGTCAAACTGATAATTACCCAAGTCAATTGGTCACTAACATTGCTCTTCAGGACTGAATTGTTCGTTGATGGCTTAGTCACACCAGAGTGACTTGCATGACAGAGATTTATCTCTCACATTTTTTTCTCCATTTCACACAGTGCTACGTCAAGAAGATTTATTAAGCTGAAGATTAAGAGGCCCAAAGCGGTGACTCTACACGCTGACGGCTCGGAGTCCTAGGCCCATGGTGCTTAGAAGACCCAATCGAAGATTGTGCACGGTGTTTTGTATACCATCCGTTCTTCGTAACCTGCACGTATTTGTCATACTGGTATGCTTCACCTTTCTTCCTTATGTAAGTATCTGGGGAAAAACTGGTTGTGTTGTCTTTAGAACCTATAATCGGTCTCGTCGTGTCGTGGAGTTTATTTTTTGTTGTTGTTCTAGAATGTTTTTGTTATCTTGCGTACATCGTGATTGGCTTTTGCGCACGTGTTTCGAGATTGTTGGGTGATTGGCAGTGGAAATAGGAAGGGGGAGAATGCTCTATCGAGAAACCAAGTCTACCGCAGCAATAAAACGAATCGTAAAACAAGTAAAACAAAACTGCAATTTTGTACTTTTGTCAAAGTTAGTCGAATGACGTTGTAGGTTAAGTCGACGGGAGTTTCCCGCCTTGATGCGGATCATCAACTTCGCCAAGTCAGCGAATTGTGAGCTTTAACTTCAGCTGTTTCTATCTTATCGGACCGATACATGAAGTTGATGTCTGTATTTAATTAGTTTAAACAACAAACCGGGCCAGATATGGACCAACCAGCCGCGAAACTAATCGTCTATCGCGTATCTTTGCGTTATCATTGCTCGACCGAATCCTATTGCAAACATTGCCGAATAACTTCGATTTGACAGTCTGTTTTATATCAAGAAAAACAATATATTAACCAGAGACAGTTCTGGTAGTTTTCCTATGCTGCTGTCTGGTCTGTGTCAGCCAAATCTCTCGAATTGATACGCTTCCTTGAATGGTTTCTCGTTGGATGTTTCGGTGGAGACCACCACTTCACCGGCTCTATTTTTGCAAAATGGTATTTCCTTCCTTTCGAATTGACGTCATCCTGTAAGCACCCACTCTTGCCT
The DNA here is from genome assembly GCA_031471435.1 of Stomphia didemon. NCBI lineage: Eukaryota > Metazoa > Cnidaria > Anthozoa > Actiniaria > Actinostolidae > Stomphia > Stomphia didemon. The sequence continues at coordinate 17,821 of JAUPMF010009998.1, read as the reverse complement.
GGCGTTATTATTAGTAACATGACAAGGGATACAAGATGTGGGTGGCTCTGGTTTGGGATACACAAAGAAAGGCTAAGAAGAGGTCAAAGCAAATGAACATACATCGTCTTAAAACTGTTCTCAACGAATGACAAATCTAGCACAAGTGGAAAAACTAAGAAAGAAATTCTTCCGTGTCGTGTGAAGATGTTGATGTTGTTTTAACTTAGAAGAATGCGTAGAATTCAAAGTTTGGGTTTGAGAGGTTTCGTATTATCTGGTGAGGAGTCGATAAAGGTTGAATGACATCCCGATGGAACCCACCGGGTGATCGTTATCAGTGCAGTCCCACGACAGCTGCAGCAATCAAGGGCCTCTAATCCCAACCTATCGCTTCACAATTGAATTAGATTCATCAAACTGGATTTGTTAATTGATACTTCAAGATTTCAATGAGGCCGAAATCGGTGCTCAGATTGACGAGACACGCTTGGTGAAGATAGCTTAAAATCGCAAACTTTCGCAGACTTTTTAATCAGAGAAAATGTAGATTTGTTATCGCAAATCGTTGCTATACGTACACGGGACTCCTAGACGGATCCTCTCGAAACACTACAAGGTGAAGGTCGAAGAGCCTCCGGCGTTTTATGACCAGTCGGTAACACAGGTTTTCGGTCAGCGCTCTGCAGTTAATCAATGCTAAACGGAATCCCAAGTGATGTGGGAACTGATTCCAATCCTATCGACACTTGGAGTATTCCAAGAAACTACGGCTTCCCCTGGGGTCCGGATCTGACCAATGAAGCATATTCAATTTCCTTGATGTTCCGTAATGTCTGGTCATTAACCGGTGGCATGCTGAAAGTTTCCGAATGGGATGCGCATCTTCATTCCGGAGTGTATGTTATCATAGCACGCATTAGCTTCATGCGCACTGGTGGATCAGATCGGGTTTTAGTCTCGAAGTTTATTGAATGAGCCATATAAGAAACATATACGTTGGAGTGGAGATTGGGGGACGAGAACTCCAAAGATGAGGTCGATTTTGTTCTAAGGTGACGAGTGTTGAACGCCCTTACTTTCGTCATAGCAGATACAGAATCTCAGATATAAGTTCCCAGATATGAGATCCCAGATAACACAGTTATCCGCGCTATAAATAAGTTGTGTACTAATCCTCGCTGATATCGCCGGAACAGACCAGGATACAATCACTGGCACGTATACTCTCCTGTATATACACCTCGCCTCGCCCTGGTTCCAGCATTCTTACTGTAATCGAATTAACCGTTCCTATCAGGAGATGTACTTTATCCGGGAACACTCGACGTACATTTCTTCCGCTTCAGATCGGTTTCAATTCATTACTAGCCTTGCATTAACCTTTGGAGCTCTGGAGGAGCTTCACGCCCTTGTCTGACCGTTTTGAATTGGCGTTTAAGCCGAGGGTTTGGTTCCGGGCGATACTTTATGGCACTAAGGGTCTTTAAGGTGGCGTCCTATGTCTGGTGGGTGTTCTCGTATTGTTATTGATGGGTGGTTAACGATCATTTACATTGCGATATAGATACACCGACCAACAAATGTACGGATGTACCTTCTGTTGTTAACCTTTCGAACGATCATCGTCATTATTGTTTGTTTATGTCGAATTGATAGATATTAGTACAGCCACTGGCGACTCGTTATTTGCCTAATCCTCGTCTCAGTACTTCCCCAGGCCCTTCCCTCCTCTTCCCCTCGAGTCTATCCGGTCAGCAAGCCGTGATTAGATTCTAAAGTGCTCATTAGTGTGAACTTTGCTTTGCTGTTATGTTCCGCCCGTCCGTTTTCCTCCCTAGTAATCCTGCTCGATCATCCAAGTGCCTCTTGCTAAAGCAAAATATTTGTTGCAAATAGATGATATATTTCTTATTTTATTCTCATTTTCTCATCGTTTTGTTTCGGTTATTGCTTCAGGTCACCGGGGTAGGAGTGTTTGAAGTAAAGCTTCAACAGATCGGGAATCCCCAGGGACGGGACATGGACCACAACTGCTGCTCTGGTTCGGAGCAGAACGATGTTTGTTCCAGCCCGTGCAGAGCTGTGTTCGTCACGTGTCTACGGCAGTACCGGCCCGCGCACCCTGCAGACTGTACCTATGGCTACAATGTATCAGCTGCGTTTGAAGGGAACTCCTTTGCGCTGACCAGCAGGAATGTCGTACGGTTTCCAATCCAAACAAACTGGCCGGTGAGTGATTGTGATTATACCCTGTACTTTACGACCACCATAGTCGAACCGACCACCACGGTATATACAGGGGCGACCGCTTCAGGTAGAGTCCTGATCTATCATTGAACCAGCACCTCTATAAAGCGATCGATTTTACAGAGCATCAAACGCTTAGTGATTTTTATCCACTACTTAATCTGGTTCTCTTTAAATTTGTCGAGTGGGAGGGTCGAGCGTTACATGGCGATGTCGTGACGGGGATTTTTGTTGAACCATCCGATGGTCTGTTTAAATTGT
>JAUPMF010009776.1:0-16268 GCA_031471435.1 Stomphia didemon | reverse complement strand
TCCCATATAATACCCACCACTCCCATATAATACTGCCCGCTCTAATATAATACCCACAGCTCCTATATAATACCCACCACTCCCATATAATACCCACCACTCCCATATAATACCCACCACTCCCATATAATACTGCCCGCTCTAATATAATACCCACAGCTCCTATATAATACCCACAGTTCCCATATAATACCCCCCGCTCTAATATAATACCCACAGCTACCATATAATACCCACAGCTCCCATATAATACCCACAGCTCCCATATAATACCCACCACTCCCATATAATACCCACAGCTCCTATATAATACCCACAGCTCCTATATAATACCCACAGCTCCTATATAATACCCACAGCTCCCATATAATACCCACAGCTCCCATATAATACCCACCACTCCCATATAATACCCACCACTCCCATATAATACCCACAGCTCCCATATAATACCCACAGCTCCTATATAATACCCACAGCTCCTATATAATACCCCCGCTCTAATATAATACCCACAGCTACCATATAATACCCACAGCTCCCATATAATACCCACAGCTCCCATATAATACCCACAGCTCCTATATAATACCCACAGCTCCCATATAATACCTACATCACCCATATAATACCCACAGCTCCTATATAATACCTACATCACCCATATAATACCCACAGCTCCTATATAATACCTACATCACCCATATAATACCCATGGCTCCTATATAATACCCATGGCTCCTATATAATACCCAAGGCTCCTATATAATACCCATGGCTCCTATATAATACCCAAGGCTCCTATATAATACCCACAGCTCCTATATAATACCCACGGCTCCCATATAATACCCACGGCTCCCATATAATACCCACGGCTCCCGTATAATACCCACGGCTCCCGTATAATACCCACAGCTCCCGTATAATACCCACAGCTCCCGTATAATGCCCACAGCTCCCGTATAATACCCACAGCTCCCATATAATACCCCCAGCTCCCATATAATACCCACTGCTCCCATATAATACCCACAGCTCCTGATTATTACACTACAAAGCTCTTTTAACACTGAGCGAAGTGGGAATCGGCTTCAGTATCTTGACACACAAATTGCTTTAGTCTGAGCCAATCAAAATGTGCGAAATTACATCTTAACCAATCATATCACTTGGCTACGGTTTCCCAGTCGTGCAAAAACCTAATGTTCTAGTATTGTGGGATACCATATCCCTTGATGGATCTTTTTCAGGTCTCAAAGTGGCGTTATCTCCAATCCATACTGAATCCAATAAAGGCAATATCACTCACTCTCGGCATCGCATGGCGAGACACAACTTGTCCTGTGTCTACCGGCTGATTTCGTACGATAAATCACGATATTATTTTCCTTCCGTGCTACTGAAAATGAACTGAGATTTCTGTAAATGAGACAGAAAAAAACGATGTATTTATTCTTATTTCTTATTTCCATATGACCACAGTTCGTGATTTTATAGACAGTCATTAATGAACTCGGATCTTGAACGTCGCTGGTTCTTGTGTTGCTCGCTTATCTACATGTTCTACTTCGTGTGTTTCTTACATGTCAACAACTAGCAAGCGCCTCTCGGCCCAAACAAATTCTTGTCATTGTTTCGTAGCTACTACTGCTATAGGTACAGCAAGAGCTAGGTACAGCAAGAGCTAGGTACAGCAAGAGCTAGGTACAGGCTGCAATTGTAGGAGTTTGTGTTGATAACTTTACTTTGATATTGAGGAGAAGAGAGGCAAGTGTCTTTAAAACTTCCTACAAATCTCCCCCTCCTTCCCTTCCCAATTATTTCCCCGCCCCTACGCGAGAACAAAGGAAAAGGGAAGAGAGAAAGATGGGAAAGACTAACGGAAGAAGTGCTTTACTCAATGCCTTTCAGCCCACCCGGCTGGCGGCAGAGGCTTCACTTTTCTGACGGCCAAACAAAAGACAAACAAAAGTAAGGAAGAAAAATATTGACCATTGCTTTCTCGCCTTTCGGTTCAAATAAATATTGCGTTTCAAAGATAGGAATTTCCTGACTATTGAAAAGTTCGAATCTTATCATCACTTGGGGCGTCAAGATGAAACACAAGCCAGTTACCGGTTATACCAACACGATCCAGCACACTCCATGTTTTCATTCGTACGGCAATCTAGACCAAAGGAAAACAAACTCCCCCTTTTCCCCACGAGCAAGATTCCACCAAGAAAAACATTTGCGTGAAATATCAGTGCTATCGAATAAACTCTGCACATCAAGAAAAGATAAACTAATTTGATTTATTCAGTATGATAGAATATCGCAAAAAGATTCGGTGATAGATCCGGCCTGGATAAAGCAATGTCCACCCGCTTATCGGAAGTATCGCACCAGCCTGAACACACAAGCTGATGTCAGGGTTATGTCTACAATATTCTTTTTGCTTGGTTGGGCAGAGTTTTGTGTGTCACCTCAAAGAATGCCGGGTGTACAACCCGGAACAACGGTTCACATTGCTCAATACAAACACCCATGTTTACGTTTATAGTCTGGACGAGCTAATGAATATCTTGTTGTGCACGTTAACGATAATGCTACCAGAACACGCAAACGCATAGGAATTATTTTCAGACGGTCTGTGGTTCTCTGCGCTCTCTTTCTCCGAGCGTAGGACCACGGTCATCTCAACATGATGCTACCACGGAACACACCCCTTTGAATCACCGCTACAGCAACCCCGCTACCCCCACTACATGCTCCCGCTTCTACTAGAGCTAGGCCGCTTTTCTAGATGTGTCGAGGGGATGAGCATATTCATTCTATTCAACTGATTTTCTGATTGCGGGAATTATACATTGCTTCAAGTAGACGAATCCCATTTATTTCGAGCTAAATGGCTGAACTAAATGATCCTATCTGGTTCAGTAAGAGGATTAACTCGAATATCAAGATTACGAATACGATTGAATTACTCAGCCTTCATTTAGTTTTTTGTTGCCTGTTCTTCGAGTGCCCCTATATTCAAGTTCACCGAGACCTGAGAATTAGCTTGAGTTCTAAATCCAGTATAACTTAATCCGACCACGAGGAAACAGGCTTCGGTATTGGGTTTCTCTCGTTACCGCAGTCGGCCATTGTTAAGTAGATACCTGCGAGTCATGGGATTATCAACGTTCGATTGGCTTAGTCCGGTCGGTCTGGCTAATGATTTTCAAAGTATTGACCTGGGTTCAAGAAAAAGACAGAGAATTTGATATTGAATATAGAAACTTTTTATGACAGTGAAATGCACAAATTTCCTTGTTCGGTATATCGGCCTCAAAAGAAGAAAAAAAAGAAAGAAAATAAATGAAAACGAGAAAAAACTCATGTACCCTTACGAGAAAGCTTTTTGGCTGCCGGATGTCATTACGAGGTTGAGTTTCTAAGTTCTGTTTTAATTCCTTTTTTTTTTTCCACAATCTTAAGTGCGTGCTTTTAGTTACTGTTTTTTATGTTCTGATTGTCTTGAAGTTGTATAGATGTGTCACTGCTATAAATTGACAATGAAAAATCGACTATGAATCGACTATAAATCGACAATAAATCGACCATATATCGATTACAAATCAGCTATAAATCGTTTATAAACCGATTATGAATCGACTGTAATGGTACTATGTTCGGAATATCGTGTTAGTTTGATTCTAGATTCTCTCTCAACTCGGCTCTCATAACTTGTAGTTCCGGCCTAGGACGCAAACACTTCATGCAAGTGCTCCATTACCCACCATCTCGGCATGAGGCGTTCTGTTCAGTGAGTGTGCAAATGGATTATCTGGCAGCAAAGGCGATAACGGAGGCAGCGCATTTTGTGCCTCACTGTAGGTAGTTCAACCTAGGTATATGTTAGGAATTTATAGTTCAAAATGTCATTCATCATTCACCATGACATATTCATCAGCATCATCATCCACCCATGATCACTGGAAAAACTAGTCGACTTCCATAGTATGGAAATACCTTGGAAATATCTTGGAAATAAGTTGGAAGTTCGACTTCCATGATTTTGTCCCGTTCCATAGTATGGAAGTCGACTAGTTTTTCCAGTGGATATACCGAATACCGATAGCAGAGAATTGACGGCAACATTCACTGGAAATACAAATCTTGAAGCGGAATTAATAAACCAATGTGTGTAATAATTTCTTTTCTTCGCATTTCATAAACACCCTAATCACCATGATCAACATCATCAACAACAACAACAACAACATCATTATCGATATTAAAACGACCTTTTCATTCCTCATCTCGTTCGTTCCTGTACTGAGCGGACAGCAGTTCAGAACAGTTTCCAAGTTTCGACTTTCCGGCGAAAAGTATGAAACGCAGCACGTTCAGTCTGTCTCAGGACGACAAATCTGTCGATCTGACTGGGAGGGGGCGGGCACGGTTTGTCACAGTCATGTGACCGGGGAGTAGTGTTGAGATGGGATAGAGGTCAACCGTCAAGCATTTCCGTTTTCGCCAAAAGGGGTCAACTCAGGACTACAAGTCGAACCTTTTTAAACATTTCCTTTGTTGTGAGACTTCAAAGAAGCCGAAACGATAACAAAACACTTGAAAATGCGACGAGATGAAAACCTCGAGTGAAGACAAGATAATGCGATGGCGTGGGGAAGAAGCGCTAGTCTGAAGATGTTTCGAAATGGGAATCTATTCGGGTCGAGCAAAGAGGAAATCTTCACACAATTGGTAGCCATTTTCAATATTTTGAGATATTTTGCTCTAGTCTTCCTCTAAAATGAAAGGACTTGCTGGATGAGATAGGTGACAGGATGCGGTTTGGAGCAAAAGATGTATGGGCGGGCACTTCAAGTGCAGAGTGTCAAGTGAGGTAGACCGGGACGCTTTCACTGAAATCGTGAAAAATCCTAAACCCAATCAACAGTAAAACCATCGAAAAGTGCTGTAACCTCGACGTAGCGTGGTTCTGGGTCACCAATGAACTGAGAATTCAGCTTCAAAATCCGACTTCTGATGTTCAGTTAATGTTAGGGGAGGTACCGATGTTCGGTTTTATCTATAGACGCCGTGGGATACAGGCATAAGCCTTGTGAAGAGGCACTTCAGACAGACCATGAAGAGTCTTCAAAACACTTAATTTAGAGCAAGAGGTAAGCTTGCGTAGGTCATTAGAATTGAGGGAAATAAAAACACAGGAAACACGAACACAAAAAATGTACAAGAAGAAGAAAAAATCATCAGTAAACAAGGGGAAACATTTAGTGTTATTAAGAAAATCGATTAATTAAGTGGAAAGAGAGTGGAAAAATGAAGGCAAATGAAAATACTCAAGTCTAATAGAATTCAGTGTATAAGGGGAGTTGAGTGGATGTTTTTTTTTCTGTTCTCCCTCGCTGATTAACAACGATGGCAACGATATGAACACCGCCTAACATCTACCACATCTAGGGTGTATAACAAATCTCAGTTATGGGCTGTGACAGGCACCAAACCACTACGCACAGGACCCCCCAGGGGTTCTATATCCTTGTCAGTTTAGTTTACTCCACAAGACCAGCCGTTCTATTCTCCTCATAAAATCCCGAGGGCTACGAACTCTCGAGTGTTTTTATTTCATGAGGGCGAAGTGTCCGTCCTTTCGTTTGGTTTCATATTGAAGCTGTTTAATTCAGAAGCTATGAAAGAAAAACAAAGGGGAAATAAACTGATAAATAAAAGTGGAATGAACTGAATTTGAGACTCAATAAACAAACACGAAACGTGGAAATAAATAAAAATATTTAGAATAAACACGCACGAATGAACAAACCAAATAAAAGAGTGTGAAGACTAAACGGGAAATAAAAAAAAAAGCGAAGAAAAAAATAAATAATTTTTAAATTTATTTTTAGATAAATAACTGAATATTCGTAATCCGCAATGGTTTTGACTCATTAAATCCCAATCACATAATGTATTTTCGATCGAATTTGGCTATGGTGTATTATTTTTTTGCTTCTACATACTGCGAAAAGAGAAGGGAAAGTTGAAGTGATCAAGAGAATCTCCCGCCCCTTAATTACAATGGTCTCACATGGCTATCATGTTACTTAAACAAACATTCTTAATCGGACAGATACACACAAAACACAGAGCACGTTCAAGCTCGACATTATTCATTTTCCCGCTTGTATTTTCCCGCTATTCGGTCGCTTTGCCGTGTTGCACTCTTGGTTGCGATGTTTACCCATAAACCATTAAGTTTATCATATTATTCCATTACATTAGAGAGAACATCTGGTGTGGATGAAAAAAAAGCTTTTTAAAAACCCTGTCAGTTCAATTTGATATTATCAAGATTGCGACTTGTTGTAAACGAACTCATAAGGCTTTTAATGGATATCATTTGCGTCATAACTTGCGATGGTTCGATGGCGAAAAACGAACAAATATATCAATAAATAACGCTCGTTACTCAGCAAAGTGCGTCAGTTTTTTTCACTTCTATTTAGGCGCGCGCCCCGAGCAATGAATACGATGTTAAAGCTGTATTTGACTAGAACTTTTCCATACTAATAGTAATGATTATTATAATACACTCTCCTGACAAGTAAACAACCTTGTTGGTACGTCATTAACACGACAAATGATGGACGGAATCCCGGGAAGAAGGTTAATGCTAATAGTGTTAATCTAAAAAACAGAGCTCATAGGACCGATTTAGAAGAGATTTACTCCAAACCATCTTCGTTTTGAGGTCAAAATCGCGCCCTAAAAACTATATGTAGATTTGTGGCAAGTCACTAAAAGCCCCACAGAATCCAGATATATATCAACACTTATCGGGATTTTTTATCGCTAGTGTTTGCATTTCCAAGCTTATCTGAGTAGCTCATCGGTCACCATCGATCTTCGATCGTATAGCAATGCTCACTGCTAGTCTTTGGCATAAGTTCTGCGTAGTAGGACGTAGTGAATTGTAGCTCGGGGTCTGTACGGAAGTCCGTGAAAGACATATGTGGCTCAATCTGTGATGAGATGTCAAAGTGTAATTACTAATGCAAACTTTGGCCATTTCAGAACATTTTGATGTGGCACTCGGAAGAACTCGTTGCTGACATTTTCGGGCAGGAATGAAAAATCAAACTAAAAATTGAGAATTGCCCTGGATCATTTTCTAGGCGAGGGAGTATGGTGTATCTTTTTGACCGCAAAAAGCCATACATTTTAATCATTCACAAGCAAGCGACTCGCGATATAGGACTGAAAAATTCGCAGATAACAGTGACAAACTGCATTAATTTCCATAGCCAAAAAAGTACAAATGTACACATTTGCAACAACAACAAGAAATGAATAAAATGGTTATAAAAAGTAACAATAATAAAATCAATAATAATAATATTTTTTCGCGTAAAAACCCGACAAACACTTCGGAAAAATAATTTACTGCCATTGGAAAAATTTAAACTTTCTTCTAAACCTCTCTATATCACTTGAATAATTTCTTTTTCATAGCACGTAACAAGAGTTCGTGTCGACACTTTATTTGGTTCAAAATAAGGCCAAACAAGGCCAGAATCTCGCCTACTTTTAGACAATAAGATAGCAACAATAACCTATGTCAGTTTTTCGACTATCAAAACTGTCATAGCATCAATGGTGTTGTCCATTATAGCACACTACACAAAACAAACCAGTGGCTTTCTTGACATTACTGAAGCGTCACCCGTCGTGTTAAATAGCCGATTGTGATTGGTTGATACGTGCAAGAACAATTTCCCGCTAATTGGTTGTTTGCTGCTATTGGTTGCTCAGGAGCTTACACTGTAGAAGAGAGTCTTGACATCGGCCTAATACTAGCCATGCACAGATCTCTCATGGTTATACTGCAGGCCTTTCAACTAATCTGATGTGGCCCTCCCTTCGCCAACGCCATCATGCGAGTGCTGATCAGCACACTTTTACTAGTACAAGCGGTACTTTCGAACCAACAAGGTAAGAAATCTATGTGATTTGAACACATTCAGCACGCTGATTCGGCCTTGTTAACTTGTGGCCTACTTTGGCCGTAGGTTTCTAATTCTCGGAGATCACGTTTAGGAATACCTCTGTCGGACGCGGCATCTCATAGACTCGGCCCCTGTGTTAGTTTTGCGTTGTTAGGATTAATCACAATTTGTGGATTTAACAGAAGAAATAATTAAGACAACCACGCGAACGAATCCCTGTTGTATTCAATTGTGAATGTAAATTTCCGGTGGATTTACCTTCGCTAGTTTACCTACGAATTTCTCTTTGACTGAGCCGTTCCCGTGTTCGCCGAACTCCAAAGATTTGTGATAGTACTAATTTATTTGATTATTGTGTCGTAGATATCCTCTGCTGTAAAGTAGCATCGGGGTTTCGGCAATGCAGAAGTGCTTGTAACAAGGTACGATCTAACGTGAACGTCGCTTTGGTTCTTTCCTTTTATTGATGCGCGACGGGGCACTGTAGCTCTAGAATAGTCAAAGACCTCTCACTGTTTAACGTGACTAGAGAGAACAAGTGATCACTCTACTTGGATTGATCAGAAAGCGATCAGGATATTAGCGAGTCCGAAATACGCTCATCACGTTGACTCAATGGATTTCACACATATGCAAGTTTATTTTAATTCACTTCAAATTGATATCGGCTGGACTACAAACTTCGAGCCCCGCTAATCGTGTATCGTGTTTTCTTTTCTGTACGGCAGTTCGTCGCTCAGACTGACGTGACTTTACGCTTTCGCAAGCTAAAAGAGCTACCAAAAGACTGTCCCGGACATTTGGTAAGTCCAAGTAGATTGTTTTGGATAATAAATGGCGGGGTGCATGGAAGTAGTTGAGTTTGCGTGTAGATTGTTGACTGCTCGGAGTGAAAGACCACTCGCTAGTGCTGTGAGAGAGTTGATCATAGATAGCACAGAAGATACCGCGGCATACTTTAGTTTCATGTTTGCTTCTTCATGTTTCAGACGGTGCTATGGCGCTGCTTGAACGCCACAAATCCAGGTGAGTCACCACGATGTTTTGTATCTCGATGTCGGAGCATTGTCAGTCCAATTTCGACTAATAACTTCTGCAAATAAAGGCCTACCTTTTCATTATAGGCCAATTAGCGGGTAAAATCGACGTGGCCGTGCAGTTCAACCCGTACAATGTACACTCGTATTAGTCTCGAACGCAATCAAACTTAACTAGAGGGTATTTGGGTTTATTTAGCCAGCTTAAAGAGGGAAAATAGAGGTGTATTGAGGATTAGAAAGGCCCTAAAGGTCGCGGAAATGTTTGGGCAAACGCATGAATGGTTTTCCATGCGACTAGAATCAACGTACTGGCCGCATGTGTTTTTTTCTCCTCTGGTGAGGTCTCGTCCATTGCGGTTGGAGTTTATTTCTTTCTTTCTAAGCATTGGAAGTGATTTTAAGTAAATAATTGGTAATCACACGTGTCGTGTTTTGCGTTTAGCACCGGCAGACGCACTGACTCTTATCTCGTACTAGCTGCTAATGGTCACCTTTTAAGCGAACATCAATTTGCATGCAAAGTTGGGCTAATGGAAATTTAATTGGGGAACGTATTGTTTCACTCCGGACTGTTGTTTTTCGTGTTTCCTCTGAAAGTTACGGTTCTCTGAATCCACAAGCTCAAAATCGACAAGTCAGAAAGTGGGAAATTTATTCTGATAAACGACAAAAGAGAACGAGATGGCCTTTGAAGGATGTTTTGTTCAAGCCGTCACTTCCAATTTACAAGAAATGGATGAGGCCTGTTGGTTTTTTTGTATGCTTTGTGATCATGCTGAATATGTCGATAAAGCTTTTTGTGCCACGGGCTAATATGAATAAAACATTGTGTCCTAGAGCTAGAAAAAAACATTTCCTCCTACTATGTGTTCCGATCGCTTGGATTATTGTTCTTTCGAACGGGTGCTAAAACTAACACCATTCAATCGATCGCATTGTCTTAGGTGCCAGTATTTCTTCATCTATTAAATGCTCTCTAGTTGTAGCGATATATTTACACAAATTGAACCTCCCACAGAGTTCTGGCTATTGCCTTTTGTTCGGTGTAAAACCATTTTTCCAATGGGAGGAGACTCAGCTTTTTCAAGAGCCTATGGTTGAATGACGCACGTAAAGACTAGACTTTGCTTCACTCATGGCTATCAGATAGTTACTTGTTGAGAGGTGAGGCAAGCCTATGCCAGAGCTTTCTGTTTCCTCTGTATTAGAAGTTTAAACCTTTATGCCAGATAAACCTACTTCTTCATTCAATTCTCATGTACGAAAAAACCTACATGTCAAAAAAACCACGAAAACCGCGGACTTTTTCACACTGAAAGGAATGATCTCTGGTGAATGTTTGTTTGAAATGATAAACTCTAAGATGTTTTATTCAATATTGTCAATATCGGTGTACTTTAGAGAAGAGTACTCCGGAATACGAAAACTATTTCTTAATGGAATCTTCCAGACTACAAAAGCTTTTAGCCTAAAAGTGATCTCAAAATCTCTACCAATCTATCCTTCATCTCTCTAAAATAGATCGCTTCGTAGTTTTTCCATAACCTTGACTTGGAGGTCAATCTCAAAGTTGGCGCTGTCATGTCCCATTCCGAGTGAAATTCCAAACTGCAATCAGATATTTCATAAAGTTGATAAAACCTAAATGTCAATTGTGGACCTGGATATGCTCAAAAAACCGAAACACGCGAGTATTGATTACTGGCGCGTTTGATTATGGAATGTTCTAGACCACTTGCATATCTTCGTTTTCTTTTCGTGTGTAAAGCTATCAGAGTTGCAGGAGTTAATTGAGATTAAACAGAAAGTCTCTTCCAAGGGCAAGGTCTTTCCTGAAATAAAACGGGTGTTTTTCAGCGACCAGTGTGTGAGAGATTGAACAGAGTGTTCATGACTTTCAGATAATATTGGCCTTGTCTTAGTGTTTAGAATAACATGAATCTGTTTATGTAAATACTGCTGTTTTTTTTCAATAACAACCTTAACAGTTATAGCATACATTAAATATCCTTTGGATTAATTCCTATTTTCACCTTCCCATTTCTACAATGTTATGTTTTTAGTGCTGTTCATATGTACTTACCTAATATGTTACAATCTAAAAGTATGTGTTTTATTCATGGGATTACATGGGCCGAATTACATAGTACAATAGCCAAAGCAAATACAAATTTTTGTGTGTGTTTGAACATCCAATATTATTTAGAAGTTTTTTCATTGTGTTATTGTACAATACCTAGAAATTCATTTCCTATACATCCAAACAGGGCTTGTCATAACATTGCCAAAGCCTTATGTTTTAACCAAACATTTGCCGACAATTTCAAAGTTGATATTGATGGATGGGTATTCAAAGGGATTAAAGAATTAGACAGCATATTGGTATTTGACAATGTTAATGGCCATATAGAACACTTAACATGAAGCCACATTACATGTACATCTGTAAAGTGTTTCCAAAGGTTTTTCACCTGGCTTCTTCCTCAAATTAGAGAGTTTTTGTCTCTCACATGTTTTACTTATGTACTGATTAGTTTCAAAATATTCTTGAAGTATACTCAAATTTTCCAAACTGTCTAAAGAGGAAAAGTGCCTGTCCATCACTATTACCAGCTGTTATCATAAGATACTTAGTAGTTGGATGGAATAGTCTGACTTATACATTTTTATTTTTTCCAAGAGTATAATGCAATGTTTAGATGTTGCAGCAGACAGTAGATTATTAGCTCTGTAGAGGATGGGTGAATTCCCAGAGTAAATCTTACATTTGCACAAATGTATCAAATGTTATACTGTAATTGACCTTTAATTGTAGTTTATTAATCCATTTTCTTTGAAAATGATAAATATGTAAAAATTTAAGCAAGAGTGAATATGTGTTTTGTTTGTTTGTTTGTTTATTCATATTTGTTTATTGACTTGTTCTATTTGTCTATGAGTTACTGATTTAATATGCTGTTCAAATTCATTGACCACCAATTTTGTAAAAAACGAATTCAGAGAAGCTTATGAACCCCAAAATGTGGTTGTTATGGTTGCATCATCTCTAGCAGATGTTTTATCTTTTAGTGCTTTTAGTTTCTTTCCATTAGTAAAACACTTCTATTTGAATTCTACTGTCAGACTAATGTAGTGCCATCAGGGAATCAGCACAAAATGCATTGTATTTCTCCTCCCACTTCCTATCTAGTTGATATTCTGTCTACCATAATCTTTTTATGTACATATGGTGGAGAAAATGCTAGAAAGAAAGATCTTATTTTTTTGTAAAGTTTCCATCTCTCATTTCTTATCAAACCAATATTTTGTAGAATTTTTTTAATTTATGTACAGTAGCAGATGTTTTTTTCGCAACATGACTGATTGTTCAGAAATTGAAAATGACTCTTTCTTTGCTTGTAATTATGTCATGAATTATTTGATCTCCAGAGTTTTACTTTACTTTATTGATAATTTTCAAAGGTGTTCTAATGAAAATCTGAAAAAACTCAAGAAGATAAGATGGAAAACCTCAATATAAAAATACTCTATACACGTACACACACACGTTCTGAATATTCACCTAGTATATTGTTTATAATCTCACTATATTTCTTTGCCAAATTAACCATGTCTACAAACACTCTTTAGAATGTACACGTAGTTATATAGCATATATTCGCGTTCTTTCAAGTAATATTGAAGTTCCACATTTCAGAGATGTTTCCAATGTCTGTATAATAATATTGTTTTTGTATTTGTTCAAAACGTGAGCCAAGCCACAATGATTATTCATAACCTAAGTAAGTAGGACACCCTTAAGTATCGAGTTTTGTGTGTGTTTGTTTTAGGTTTTTATCTAGAAATATGATTTATTTCTAGCCATTGTGACAGGTTCTAATGGATTTTCTGTCTTTATATTTCCTTTCTATGCATACACCATTTCTCAAAAGGCCACAAGAAAACCTTGGGCAATTTGACAACAAACCAATTGTGTTCACATTATAGAGATTGAAATAGCATTAATGTCTGAGTCATGTTGGCAGCCACATAAAACCTGTACTTCAATCACTATTGACAAACGTGCGATGTTGTGGCTAAAAGTACATCTATCTTCACATGACATAGTCCAAAATAGAAATAGTAATTATTGTACAACAACAATATGGTATAAATTTATGCATATATTATAATTTTTATGATTCTTATGGAACCAAGTTTTTTTTGCAGGTGTAACAAACTGAATAAACCACATTTTAGAAACCAAATTGTCCTTTAAAATTATTTAACATTCAGTTTTTAACTAAACATAATGAGAAAATACAGGAAAAAATTCCTTCGTCAAAAACCGTTCAAACAGGCAATGAACTGTGAATTTCTGAAAATTTTTCAAATGTTTTTCTAAAATATGAATAATAATTGTTAGATGTTGGTTTGTTTTACTGTGAATTCATAATTCATATATATATGATAAGATCTAAAAGACACACATTGTGTTATTTACACTGATGCCTCTTGTTGTATTTGCTGCTGTTGAGCTAACAAATTGAATGACAGTTGGGCTCTAAGATCCTGTTACATTGAGCTTGACAATGTACAGGAAGAACAAGGATACATCAGTTTATGAAAAAAGAAGATGAAAATGGTTGTTAGGGTTTTATTCTGGACCTTTTTAAGATTCAACTTGTCTATTTTATTGTGGTAGCTGATGTTTTCTTCCAGTGTTTTAATGAAAACTTGCAAAAAAAAATAGAATTGTTTTTTGATTCTAGATTTAAAAAAAATACTTATGATGAAAATGTGTGTGGATGCATCGTATGGAATCATTAATCAGTTATTTGATCATCTACTTGTGGTGATTTATAGAGAGTTCTGTGGGTACCTATGGTTATTTTTATAGTGCTCGTTAAGGTTTTGCGACATTGGATGTGGGTTTGTTTAATATGAAAATAATATATAAGATAAATGGATGAATGAACAAACGAATGAATATATATATAAACAAAAATAATAGCTTTTAAATTACAGTATTAATAATTTAATAATTTGTTAAATTTAGACGGGATATTGTAAAAAGTGATCTATATGCTTAGATTTAAGTCTACTAAATGAATAATAGAAATGTTTGATTGTAAAACAGATCCCTGTAAAACTATCTAGTATATTATACAATAGTGTTCATATGGGATCAGTCAAACTTGAATGATAATTGTTTGGGGTCCCTTTGGCTTCAAGAAATTCGAAAATAAAATTATGAGAATAAAATGTTCAAATTATGTGAAAAAAATAGTTTGACTTGATGATTAATTCTGCATTATCTTGTTTTACTTTGAATGCATATTTTAATGCTTTATATACATCTCTCACTAACTACTGGTTACCTTGTTGATCTAACAGTGACGAGACAGTATGTGGAGTCCAAAATGCCCAACAAAGCAGGACCATGTTGTCTGTTGACATCGGTTCCAAAGTGCCACCATGATTGTTTGAAAGGAGACAAACAAGCCCTGAATAAGAGTTGCGCACCTACTATTGACCAATATCATGTAAGTATACTATACAACCACTATACTATACTACCTATACTACTCTTTACCAAATATATATCAACTATTGCAACGCGTTACTTGACTATAATTATGTGGTTTTGTTTCCTGGGAAGTTCTCACTTAGCAGTCCTAATGTTCAAATTTCTCATTTCAGCCATCTTTACTGTCCTGCGTAGGAAGACATGATGGTAAGATAGCATGGAAGTATTTTAGTATATTTTACACAAAACCTCTTATCAACTAACTATTTGTTTTACCAGTGACAGCCCAGTGTTGCCATGGTGCTTCAAGAAGTTGTATCAAAGCTTGCAAATTGGTAAGCATGATAGAAGCTTTCAAAACTATATTATCACAATGAATAGCTACTCTTGTAAAAGTGTACAACTAATAATATTATTGTAATAATCAATGAATTTATTGTTGTATCTTTTTGTACATTTTACAGATATTTGCCTCGGAAAGACAACCTTCCAAATCAGTGAAAGACAGGATCAAAAGGAATTGTAGAATAGGTGGCAGACATGTCCTCAAGTGTGTGCAAAACTCAGGTATAATTAAGTTAAATATTTAAATTACAAGATACAATAATGAAAAAAAATTACGAATTCCATGTAGCTACGAGTACTATAGTAACATGAATTGATAAATGTTTACAGTATATTTAACAATTATTCGCCAGAAGGCTCGGTAAATATTCACCGATAATCACTAAGCCTGAGGCAAATAACTGTTTTAGTATAATTTTTCAGGTGATTATCAGAGAGAAACAAATGAAAAATATGAAATAATCAATCGATCCACCGTTTTGTTTTGATTGCTCGATAATTTCCACATTGTCAACTTATCCACCGAAAGAGGAATCTATTAGAATTAGCAAAACTTTCATGCCTTACCTTTGAAAAGTGTTACCCCGAACTTTGTTGCTACTTTTGTGCTTTCGAGAATGGCATTTTCTTTCATTTTATCGATTTTTCCTTCAGAAAACTTCAACACTGATCGTGAGGCGGCCATTTTGAAACTATATTCACCGCTCGCGCGGTAAACTCTATAATCACCTGAGAAAATATACTAATGTTTCTTATTCCCTTTCTAGCTCATATTGACACTACTAACAACCCACCAGGTATGTACTGTTCGTGTATTGTAATCTCTGAATATTTTAATAATTATTAATATATATTGACAGCTAGTAATCTGTCTGTCTGACAAGTTTGACATGCTAAAACATCCTTTGGTATTCAAACATTTTTTAGATTTAATTTCAGTGGCTTAAAATAATATAAATACATAATGGCAATGAGATAAAGTTCAACATGTGTGCAGCACATACATGTACTTTAAAATATAGCTCTTACCAATCTAATCTATCAAAATACTGGACTTATTTTGATACTAGATTTGTTGTTCTTTTATTCAAGGTTTTAGTCAACTACAATGCTGTTCATTAGCAAAGGAACAGGCATGCAAACAAGGATGCAGGAGAGTAAGTAGTATTATCTCTTCATGGGACTTGCCTTCTTAATTAATTATGCCATTCACACTACTGTGCATGTACCTATGTGTAGATTATTTTTTATCTTTTATCTTACTGCTGGCATTTAACCTTACCTAGTTACATGTACAGGTAGCATGCTGTTTACATGTGTCAGTTGGCTGTTTATATGTGTCAGTTGGCTGTTTATATGTGTCAGTTGGCTGTTTAT
>JAUPMF010009665.1:0-15665 GCA_031471435.1 Stomphia didemon | reverse complement strand
ATTAGTCCAAGATAGTCACGGTCATGCGCAGTAGCCTTAAAGTAGTTTTATTCCCGTCGAGACTGCTGACCAAACAAGAGTCTTTTAAAAAAGTGCTTCAGTGCGATCTTCATTCAAACCTGGCCGACAGCTGAAAACCATGAGGTGTCAACGACCTCTTAGGCTGGTAGTGCTGGTCCAGCGAGTATCTGATTGCGCGTGAAAATACGATGATTTATATTCCGACATAAAGCAAGCTAAAAGGACTGCAGTCTCACTGATTTCAATCAAAAACTGCTGGAGAGCGGATAGAGTAAAAGGTTAATCATCTATGGTTTAGGGGCCGACAAGCTTCTCCTTCCCTTGCCTTCGGGTTAGCTCAATGACCTGGGGCTGTGGACTACTAGGGATAGCAAATGACTGTTGTAAGCCTACTTGTAAACCGATACGACGTTTTAGCCTGTATACAGTGTCTGGAAGTATTGAATTTAATTGATTAGTTTCCGATTTTCGAATCCTAGTATCGACGGTATATTGATTACTTTTTTCAGCTAGATTTTCAATTTCTAAACTTTATGACATGCGCACAGTTTCCAGTTTCCCGCAATGTTTTGACCACTTGTATTTTTCGTCGCTGTCCTGATACAACTCTAATAATTATCATATATAATGTAATTTACATATAAAACAGTCAGTATAATAGCAGGACTGTAACTAAACCTTTCGTGTTATATTATTTTAAGTTTTAGCGCAAAATGTTCATGCTTAACTCAACCCAGTTGGAGTCCATTCAGAAGTACTCTGGAGTCTTTTCTACGGGCTATATCCCAACCCAGTTGGTATTTGGTCCTTATGATGGCCCACTTAACATGGCTCTAAAGACCAGGGACGACAAACACGTTGACTATATTCTAGAAGTAAGTGCGACATGACAATACTTTATAGTGATATCGGACCATTATGTGCCTTAGTGCTTTACTTGCGCACACAGTACTTATACGTGACGCACACAAGTACAAATGAATGTTGAATTTAATCGGAAGTCAGTGAGCCGTAGATGAGAAACACGATGGAATAAGAAGAAGAAAACATAAAATCGACATAAAATAAATAATAGAAGTGAAGATTAACAAGAATGGCACTAACAGGGTAGAGAGATATATCGAGGTCTGTATAGACACAGAGTGTTTGACGGGGTGGGTCACCAGATAGCGAGTTCTGTATAGACACCAGGTATTTTTACCTGATCAGTTTTAGCCATAAGCAGTTTAACAAATAATTTATCAAATACACTTTTTACAGGTTACTTACAAGAATGGCGAGTTAATCTGGGTGACAGATCACCAACTCTCCTGGGTCCCCTTCGTACGCTTTGCTCGCCAAGATGAAGAACAGAATGTGGAGCTTTTCTGGTATGAAGGAAGCTTCTTCTTCAGAACCATCAGGGGGGTAGAGAAGGGAGAGGAATTGGTCATATGGCCGTCGCTGAGGATGAGTCGGCGTATTGGAATCACTGAGGCTGAAATCGAGAGGGTAAAAATTGATGGTGAGTAACTCGCTTTCTTTAATTTTCCCGCGCTTTATTTGCTAGGAGAAGCCATTTCAAAGTTCGATACATGATAGTTAATCACATGTTATGGAAAATTAATAAGATGTTGTTAGAGAATACCGTATTTAAGACTATCGTTTATACTATAGGGCAAACCACCCTCTTGAAAACAATTTAACAAATCATGACACTCGCAAAATCATTGATGCCCAAAATATTGTGACCCTCCCTCCAACTATAGTTCCCCTCCCCTCCCCTCTCCTCTCCTCCCCTTTCCCCTCAGCTAAATTTGGTTATTGTTGCTGTCTTCAAAATAATTTTGTAATAGAAAAGCCTGAATAACCTTGACACCAATATAACTAGTCTACTGTAATCTAAAGTGCCAAACAGTCAAGTAATGTAGTTTAAAACAGTACTATTTGTACATATAATTGTGAGATATTTGGTACCCGCGCAAACTTGCTGAAGATTTCTTACTTTAATTTTGAAGTAAACCGTTACCAGTCTACAATACCTATATTTAATAGTATTCATTTCAGTAGCATTCTCATTATGTTATAAAAATCTGTTTGGCAATAATTTTATTTTGTTTTTGCTCCATTTTTTTCTATTCTATATAACTTTGAGAAACCGTAAATAAAACAAATGCAAAAATATAACCGATTTTTGGTTTACTGCAAATCTAAAAGCATTAGCATTATTCACATTATTCTAATATTCCTAATTTCAAAGCCAGCGTTTTATAAATGAATGCGACTAACTAAAAGGACACATGTACAAGGCGTTTCTTCAGTCATTTCAGCGCAGAGTATAGTGAAGTTCTTTGACCTCGCAAGCCCACAGCGTGTACTTGTTCCACACAGGTGTGAGCGCTGCGTGCTAATAATAATGTACCACCATCAACATGTCAGGTGGTGGTCGACCAGACCGTGAGAAGCGCGCTCATCGGGGCCGACTAATTCACTCTAATTACGAGGCTGAGAGGAAAACACTTAACGGTTTGTTACAAAATAACGGTTACTTGTTTATTGTGAGTGAATTAACTCCAGGTTGAGTTAATTGTACACACACACAAAAATTGAAAAAAGGAATTAAAATATAACTGAAATCGACCAAAGAAATGGTTTGTCAGGACTTAGAAAGTCGTGAGGAATTATTGCACAGTTTGTGATGAAATCACGGAAAGAAACTTATGTAAAAAGAAAACACACGCTTGTCGATAGTTCAATGTTTTGGGTTGTTTGTCCAGAGTTGATTTTAGTTCACTTATCTCTTCGTCTGCTCTTCGCGTATTTAAAAAAACTAAAGAGTTTGTGATTTTTAAATCATTTTATACATAATACCGGTTATACCGGTTATACCAGTTAATCGAGTAAAGATAAGCGATGCTTTACTTTAAACTGATAGGAAAAGACCAGTTCAGTCTGGTTTCGTTTTACTTTATCATGCAGAGGGGAAAGGAAATAGGGGAACTTAGACATCAGATGACTCGGGCATCGGAAAAGCTAGCGGGAAGAAAGAGAGAGTAAGGACTGCCTGATAGAGATTGAGTTAAATAGTGACCATGAAACAGGAGGGTTGACCGCTAGCGCTTCGTGACCTTACGTCGTCTCTCTATTTGCAATCAGATTAAGCAAATCGCGCTGTTATTTACAATAGACATGGCAATCTAGTAGAGCCATTCAGTATAAATCCTTACGCAAACTTGACGAACAAGTGTCGTGAGCTAGTAAACACCAATTACACATCCTAGTGATGTATGCGTTTTGCATGGCAGAATACATTTTCTAATTAACTTTGTTAAAAATTCGAAAAAAAGTTTGATAAAATTATTTTTTATAGTTCTAAAATAGTATAGATTTATGACTGAGTTTGTAGAACATTTCGTAATATAACTGTAGCTATGTGTTCGAGGATGTGGCTGAATCGGATCGACAAGAATGAAACTCCAACAAGGGAAAACCCCTTGTGTTCCACAGTAATCCCTCGAATCCAACACTTGTTTTCTATACTAAAAAAAAGTGTCTTACTCTTTGTTCGGTGAAAGAGACCAGAGAACCATATCAAATGCGATATACATGGTCTAATCGTGCTGCAAATAGTGGCGCTTCTCTGTTAGGCCGAATTACACCTATCCTAATTAGCAGGTTGTATGGGGGGCTATTTTGGGATTAGCTTTATTGAAATAAACTTAACAGATAAAGCCTTCATGGCGGTAGTGGGAGACGTGTTAATCTACTATGAAACGCAAGCCGATGCGTCTACCCAGATAGAACTCCATAGTGATCACTGACTATATGAGGTACAAGTTAAATCTGAGTACTGAGAAACAAGCGAACGAATGACGAGGACCTGTACTGTTGAACGAACATACAGTAACACTGGATGATATTTCATTATGACGAGTCGAAGTGTAGGCTGCATAGTGCCATATCCGTTGCTAGGCTGGCTCACAATAGGGGCTCAGCTATGTACAGAATATCCCAGAGACTATTCTGTGCAGTTACTGGGCGAACACAGCCGCTCTAAGGCCGTGGTATTGTTCTAGGGGATAATATCGTCTATGCCCAAACATGTGGCTTGATAGTCTCTATTCACTTCGTTAAAATAACATACTTTTGTTGTTTAATACAGTCGATCAAATGTATGGAAGTTCGTTGATGTCAAGGTCTTAAAATGTCGTGAATTTTTTGTTACAAAACTGTTTTTTCTCAAGATTTGTTTTTTGATTCATTAACTTGTAAGTCTCTTGTCATAATTTGAATGTTTCTTGGTGATCAATATTGACCCAAAGATGAAGCAATAATCAAAACTGAATCTCTCGGGCAACACGTTCATTGCCAAGGACGAACTCCTCACGAAAACCAATTGTGCGCAGAAATGAATTCCACTTGATTGTATCAAAGACTTGAAGCAAAAAACACGAAACGGTTTCGTGTCTTTACGGTATACTGTCAGCTGTGAAGATGATGATGAAGTGTCAATCTTCTAGCTGACCAGAGGCGGTCTACACATTGATTTGATGGTCTGTTACTGGGTGTATCTATCTATGACAGAAGAGTGCTCGGAGAGTTCAGAAAACCCTTGTACCGTTGTGGAATAGAATGAGTTGTGAGATGATAACTGAGAAAGGCGAGCTCGCATACAGCGTATTTGAAGTATATGAGTTCGGCAATACATTTGCCTGTCTATAAAGGTCGTCGTATTCTTGTAAAATACGGTAATGAGGTCAACATGTGGTTGCATTGTTCTTCTCCCAAAACACGGCATTGTTCGATCGTTGATATTACTTGCACTACTCTCCAGATAAAAATCAGGAGTTTTTCGCCCGCGGGAGCTGTATTATCAATCGAGATAAAAAAAACCCGCAATAAACTGAATGGCGTTACATAAAACTAACTAAATGGTCGTGTTGCCATGGTGCTGTAGTGTTGATGGCACTAGCTGAATGACAGGAAGGCTACGAAGCCATTCCGCTGCACAATGTTTCAGTTTCAACGCGACTGAAGCCAAACCTAACCATGTGTTCAGCAGCCACGAGCCAGCCTAGGAAGCGAGCAAGCGTCGCTAACAATAACGGTCTTCTCACCCGTGGAGCAGCATAAGACATCACGATACGCACGTGTACCTTCCAAGCCCCGGAGGTCTCGGTATTCTACCTCTATACGGTCGCTGGGTTGATGATTAAAGAATTTATCACAGACAAAAGAACTTAGAAAACTACGCGAAGTTATGCTCAGGTGTCGATTGATTGTCTTTTTCCTCTTTCTTTCTTTACAATAAGTTGTACATTTGCGCGACGCGTTTAGGGCCTGTGACGTCACGAACGTCCGGCTCAAATTCAAATCTGCAAAGCGATGATACAGACCCCAAAAGAGCAACAAATCCACAATGAGCATCTTATTTTATCTTTCCGTTATGGTTTATGAGACAAGTGCTGAGTTTATTGGAACTTTTTCCCCAGGTTAAAAATGCGTGAAAGTAACGGTGCAATGGGTGAGCGCCGGTCATTATGACAATATAAGTGAAGCATGTTTTTGCATAGCTAGATCAGTATTCCACGAGGATATGGTTCGGCCCTACAGGACTGTGATTAATGTTATCAAGTCTTTGAGAAAACAGTAACAGAATGGAAATACAACAATCAAGACATCGATATTGACTTTGTATAATCTAGCAGCAATAATAATTAATGATATCGGTCGGAGCGAGCTTTGGATAAACCCAGGAGGTTTCTTCGTTATCTGTGGTAAATTGACGGCATATAATATCAATAAAACCCTGCACAGCTCTCTGCACTCTGAGAGCATCTAGTGCTCTTGTGGCGCTGAAGTGTTGATGTTTTGTAGCGTTGTGTTAATTTTCTCGCGTGGTGTTATGAGTTCAGCCATTGTTATTCAACATGTGGTTGTATTGTTGTGAACCAGCCATGGGTAAAATAGCCATTACACCAGCGAGAGAACGACAAAACACGAGCTACATCTACGCCTCGACAAGCGCACAGTAAATAAACTAAACGTGAGCCAAGAATGCTCGCTCCGCAGCTGCAACTAATTATGTCCGAGACGAGTCGAGTCTTCGCGAAAGAGAACTCACTAGAAGCGACCACAGCGGAACGTTGTTTTTGTCTTCTCGGGGGAAAATTAAACAGCGTAGGATTATTTGTGTGTGTTCAGAGCACGTTAATCTATGTATTTGGTCATTCTAAAGAACTGTGTTGGTCAATATTTGAACTACATTCTTCTGAGATGAAAGACGGACAGTTTTATGAGCTAAACTATTTCTAGCGCAGACGTCTTCGCACATACATGAAGCTGACGAACCTTCTTAATACGACCACAACCGGGCAAATTTGTTTTCAAAATCATCATTTACTTTTATAAGTTATTCACTCAACTGGGAATAGGATAATTGTCAGAAACAAAAATATTTTAGAATACATTTTGATGTACATTATTATCGTATTGTTTAAGCTCAAATACTGCACTTCTAACTATGCAGTCATGGCTGACTATGTAGCATTCGTGAGCTATGCAGCAAGGATTATCTACTCGTTGTAACGAGACGGTGTATCCACAGCTGGCAGTAGAACTCTGCGGTCATGAGAGGCGTGGCTGGATGTCTAATGATGGCCGTGTTGACTTAGGAGCGTGTGCTTCTAGACAAACGAAGAAGTGCGGGCGAGAGAGTTCATACAGATATGATACCATTTGATTGGGGAATCAGATCGCTACTCGGATAATATTGATTTTGCGCAAATTAGTGAATAATTCAGCGGGAAGCTGTCACAGACTAGAATTGCTTAGACTGTAGCAACAGTGTTAAAAACATTGAAAATGTTTGAAAATATTAAGCTCGTGAACACGAATCAGCGTTCTTCAATCTTGGTTCACACTAGCGACATAAGCACACTCAGCAATGTATTAGTCGTTAGCACTACTCGGCTATTCTAACACCATGTAGAAACTGTGCTACTGAGGTTTAGGAAACATTTTTCTAGTAGAAATCTCATCAATGGTATAAAACAAATCTGAGTCTGAAAAGTAAAAAGTAGTGGGCGGTGAATTGTACTGGGTTTTTCAGCAAACCCTTCAACAGCTAACAATGCGTTACTGGGCAGAAATGAAATCTTCCGTTGGCTGTTTATAGAGAATATTTGGTCCTTGTACTATTGTTTTTTTATTCAAGTAGTTAAGTATTGCTTATTATTGGCCCTCGTAAGATAAAAAGTCTTGGCTAGTCAGTTAAGGAGTACAGCCGGATTACCATGTTCTCTTTCACTCCCTTCGGGTGTTCAGTTATTGACCGGCGAAGTGTTTAAATATATTGATATTCTTTCGTTGACTCAGTCTAAATGTGTTTACTTGTTAATAAATGTGCAGTGCAAGCCGCCAACTAGTTAAGCAGTAATTACCTAATGGCATCAATTGACCAGTCCGACTAGCATTGTATAACTTGGCATTTTGTCCTTCAGAAAGCCATGTGAATGCATAATCATTCTCTTTGGAAAGCCATTTCAATGCCAGACTTCAAAAAGCCATGTTGGTGTTAAAACAAAAGCTATTCAGTTTTGAATGCCTAGTTTATTAAAAAAGCTTTTCAAGACTGACTAATTTAGAAGTATCAAAAACCATGTGAATGCTACTTTGCCGTCATACAACCGATTAGATTTGTTTCTGAAGAAAGCCATTCGAGTGTTTTGAGTCGAATATGTTACTTTGAAACCCATTTGACTGCTTTTCGAGTTGCTATTGAAAGCGTGCTCCTTAGAAAACCATTTGAAGGTTGTTTTTCAATATGCCATTTAAGTTATATAAAGCAAGATGCTCGCCACACCTGCAAGGTGTCTTTGTATGCACAGAAGCATTTTCACCGAGAACACATAATACCCTCGCATCTGAATGCATGTTGCAATCGGACAATACCGCTAATGCTGTTATGATGCCGGTAATGAACAAGACACAGGGATTAAGACACAAATAGGACATGCTTCTTTTCGAGCTTTAACTGAATAGACATTTTACGTCAACATGCAACTTTTCACATTATTTCTTTTTATAGTTTTTAATTAAAGTGTTATTCAATTCTGTTTAGTTATCTGAATGAATCTACTTTTTGTTTGACAAAAAATATATGGTAAAGCTGTTTAAAAATCAGTTTCATCGTTGAGAGGAAAAAAGTTATCAAAAAGAAACTAAAACGTCTAGAAACAAACCATGAACTCTCCAGCTATTTTTAATTCCTATTCGTATTCATGAGCGCTTTCTATGTCTAAAGACTATTCTCATTTATCATGAGGTGAGAGAGATATTCATGGAGATCTTTGAGTTGCGAAACATCGCTTGAAACATCTCTCTCAACCGCGGAAAAATGGTCAAGTTATGTTCAGTTTAGAAAGTCTTGAAGAACATTTTCCAATCAAATCTGAGGTAGGATTGCTATGCACGGTCCGTGATTTACAGTGATTTACAGTGCGTTAATTCAATCAGATGTTTTGTTCTTTGTCTATATAAGTATAACAAGTTTAATCAATTGTTAGCTCAACTTTTCTGTTTGTGAACTGATTTGAATTTGTTTTTCAGTTTATTGATAGAATAATGATTGAAATATAGTCCCTTAAAACTAGACTTATTAAAAGAAATTCTTTTTGTCGAATAAATTTAATCTGGTATAAACTTATACAAGATAATACCGTGTAAAACTTGCAAGCAGCGCATTTACTAAATGCAGGTTCTTTACTGTTATATCTCATTCTGTTTTCTTTCACACCCAAACGTGTGTTCGTGTTCGCTGAGTGCTCTAAAAAGCCATTTCAAAGTTTATTCCAAAAAGCCATTTCAAGTCCATTTCCTAAAAAGTCATTTCTAAGTTCATTCCAAAAGACATTTCTAAGTTTATTCTAAAAAGCCATTTCAAAGCTCATTCTAAAAAAACAGTTCAAAGCTCATTCGAGAAAAGCCAATCCAAAGTTTATTTCAAAAACCACACTAACACAAACTAACTATGCTACTAACTGGTAAATTTGCATGGTAGTGTACTATAATTCTGTGCTCTAACTCCACGAACCATGCAGCTCAAGTACGAGTTTCCCACTTGAAAGCATAACTGCACATACTCATACGAAAAAACCACACAATGTTATAGTTGAAAAGTCAGAAAAGAACAATCGTACGAGCAGCCATTCTCTCGCTTATGGTTCAGGTATTAAGATTTAAAGTTTAAAGATAGTAGTGAATATAGAGGGTTGACCCTAACGGGTATTCTGTTCTCTTCTTGCTTCATCAAACCACGAACGCGTGCAGAAAAAGAAATGAAAAGAAATGAACCAGTGAATTTAGCGGGTAAGAAAGTTGAGAACTTCTCGCGGGAAATCCATTTGACTAAAACAAGAGAGAGCTACTGATATCGATTTAGCAGTGACCGCTTTGTTACCAAGTATTTTGGAGTTATCTGAAACGGTGCATTTCGTGGTTCATATTATTACGAAGTCAAGCGTGGACAGAAAGAATACAAGCGGCGTTCTTATCTCAGGGTCCGCTACTCTACTCAAGCATACAGTTGTCAGTGGCGGACTTATTTTTAGCCCCCTGCTGTCAATTGGGAAGCTGTTAGTGGAGTCAAACGCGCCAACGCTCTTAAACACCCCATAGGCCAAAAGCACGACAATCAAAATGAATAGAGGAGAGAAAAATCTCAACATTTGAAAGACAAACAATTGTTATGAAAAGTTGATAAAGGTGAGCATATTATTTTCCGCGGTTTCATGACAATCTAGAACTTGTATTGCCTATCTATTACACAGCTGTTTGTGTTTTTCTCGTTCGCTTCATTAATCTCTAAGGTTTTGACCGCAAAGCCACAGCGCTGTGTGGTGAAGGAGCAAACTTCAAATCCAACCAACAATGTTAAAATAATAAACAATAAGTATTTTTAAGCGCAGAGTTTCTCCCGAAAAGTAAATGACAAACTGGTGTTAGTAGATTTGTTATTGACTCGTTATTGCCACATTAAGAAACGTTTCTCTTATTAAGCCTTCATCGTGCAAAAACACAACCTGCTAATCACATAAATAAAGCCACTATAATTGAGTACGATTAGTAGAATTACGGAAGCCCTATTGCGGTTATTTCGAAGCTCTAAATGTTCGACGAGCGACGCTGCTCATTTGGTTGTGTGTCGATATCCGTGTGCGTTTGTTCGCTTTGTTTGTCTTCGTCTGTCAAAAGACGTTCCCATGACAAAAGCTAATCAGCTCTCGCCTACTTGGATGTGTCGGAACTCCAGTCGAAAACAAAAGAACACGTGTGTTCGTGTTCGCTCAAGTGCTCCAAAAGCCATTTCAAAGTTCATTCAAAAAGCCATTTCAAAGTTCATCTCAAAAGAGCCATTTCAAAGTCCATCCAAAAAAAGAAAGCCATTTTGATGTTCATTAGAAATCAATTCATTTGGTACCAGATTTTAACATGAAATAAAAAATACCCAATTTTTCTACCCGTTATTTTTCAGGAAAATTCGACAAATAGGAACATCACTTTTCGTGAGTTTGCAGAAATCGATCGAATTTTGTGTTACAATCCTACAGAGAGTTACAACCCTCCGTTCAGTGGTGACAACCATCTGTTGGCTTGAGATACATTCCTAGACAAAGGGATACGTCCTTGACAACCGCGTGCCAGATTCAGATATGTAGAAAGCGTGATACACCAATTGTTTGGCTAAACGGCGTTGATTTAATCCGCTTGATTGAGTCTCTAAGTCACGTGGTTAACCCAATCAAGCATCGCAAAATTACCTGCTGAGGGGAGAGTTTTGATCGGAAGCGAGGTGGGCACTTTATATTCGCCGGGTTTATTACCAGTAAAATCTATGGTTTTTTTCTCACTAATACATGCAACCAGGTTCAAGCTCTTGCACCCATACCGTAAGATAATCATTCATCAAGAGCTCGGTTCATTTGATGGTAGAATATCAAGTCTATATCTGTAGGATTATCGGGGTTTTGATTGGTAGTCGTCAGAACAAAGGATTACGCTTCCTCGTGGTGAATCACAAATGCTAAATCCCGGGGTTCAAACACAAAAAGGCAGTCAAACTTGCTTCTTTCAAGGAAAATTCGTCAAACATAAGTTTGGTGGTGGATTCCGTTACATTATCTTCACCACTATAACTCTTCTAAATAATTAGACTGAAATCACTAGAAAACAGTTCCCTAACCCAGCGTTGAAACCATTTTAGTGAGCAATAATTTTAAAACTAATTACGACATGAGCAGTTAATTATGTATAATGACATGGAATATTAATCAGTTTTCGCGCTCGAGCTGTTGTATTATTATTTGAGTTAAATAAGCCAGTTAAAACAGCAGATTCGATATGGAACGTACTGCACGTGTGAAAAGACAGCCGCCTAGACGTCATGCTAGGCTGACAGCTGATTGGTCGTTCCCCTTGCACGTGTCAACTAACTGAGCTACACCTGTCATTCTCTCTACAGGTGAATATCAGTATATTTGTCGTCAGTGTACGCAAGTGTTTATGTTTCCGAATACTCTAAAAGCACACATCATCTTCAAGTGCGCAGGACCTCGGACAGGCAAGGTCTATAAAGGCAGCTCGTACCGCACCAACAGACCCTCATTACACAACTGCTACGAGCGGACAACAGTCAAGCTGGAGACAGACACGGGAGATATGAGCACCATTTACCTGAGTCCTAATTCTGAAACAGATGTTCTGCAAGTATCCAAGGCAGTAAACGATACAATGGGAATTAAGGCCGAGTCTGAAAATTCGCGTACAAGTCACAACAGCAGTAGCTTCATGACGATATCTGACACGCCTCACATCACTCTGTTATCGGACACGGAGCCGAAGCAAGCTATCAATTCTAACGGTATGGGCTTCGGCAACCCAATGAACAGTTTCAGCAGCATGAATGGCTTCAGCAATTTCAACAATCTCTCACTGGCAATGAACCAATTTCCTTTTCTGACCAATTTCAACACTGACCAATTCATGATGAAAGAATCCCCTAGGGGAATACACGAGACGAGCAGCGACGGCAGCACAACACCGAAATCTTCACCTCCATTCTCAATGCCTTCAGGCTCTGAATCTCATGTCATGAAGTCTCCAGACCGACTGCAGCCCGTCCTCACTCCACTCACGCCCGTCAGCTTACCGTCCTTCAACACAGACGCATTTGGAATGAAAGAGACGATGAAGAGCACATCTCTACTTCCACCCGCGAACCAACAGTTTCATACAAGCTTCAATGGGTTTAAAAGCCCCGATCTTGGAACTGTTCCAACATCTGACTTCCCGTCTATTTCCCGACCTCTGTTGAACGACCTCAATGGAATGAGATACAGCCTAGCGCAAGACTCCTTCAATCAGCACCAAATGGACGTGCTGTCTAATTCTGCGTTCCTTCTTCAGCCAAGACCACCGCTATGCAGTCCGCCAGGGATGCCCTTTCTTAAGTATGGGTTTCCTCAAGGGTTTTCAGCCATGAACGGGCAACCACCAGTCGGGCTCCCTAACCCAATGATGTTCAATGGCGAACAAAACATAAACCGGCTCCCAACACCCACAAGCAGCCAGCCACAGGACACTGTCTTGATGAATGGCGGCTCTCATGTCCTGCAGGAGAAGTCGAAACCAGGCTGCAGCGAAGACATGATCAACGACCTCAACTCCAAGAAAGTCAATAAGGGATATTTATGCGAGCTATGTGGAAAGTTGTACACGAGAAAATACGGCTTGAAAATTCACATGAGAATCCACACGGGATACAAGCCATTAAAGTGTAAATACTGTCAGAAAAGGTTCGGCGACCCTAGTAACATGGCGAAACATATCCGTCTACATGCAGTAGGAGATACACCCTATAAGTGCCAGTACTGTGGGAAAGTGTTAGTGAGAAGAAGGGATCTTGATCGTCACATTAAGTCGCGGCATCCCAATGGACGATAGGTTACTAGAAAATGACTGTTCCTTTGGACATATATTTAGTATAAATTAATTTTATGAACCCTAACTTCTATGAAGATACATTCATATCGAAGCCAAACGCTTCCAAATCCAAGACTCTCATACATTCATATCATAGACGAACGAGAAGAAGCTTCATATAGTAGAAATAAATAACTTTGTACATATATACATAAAAAGGAAGAAAAACATAAGGCAGGTTTAGTCGCCTAACAATGTTACTTCTATAAAAACAAAGGCCTATAAAGGTCATTACTCCTTAGCTAAAAGGTTATTACACAAATAAAGATATTTGAAAAGGATTGTAAAATGGTTTACGCTCGTATAGTGCTAACGGATCATTTATTAATGCCATATGCCATAGTTGTTTTCGCCGAAAGCCCATTGAAAATACCAGTTCGGCAATTAGTCCACTACCTAGCACGGCGAGAAAGTCGCAAACTCTTTAGCAAGTTAACAAATCCGTAATTCAATTTAATCCCGCGACGAAAAAAAACATGGAATTTTGCAGTAATCTCAAGACATGGTGAGTAATAGCCTAGAACATTGGCACATGATTACGTAGTTGAAAAACATTCAATTCAGTTTTCATCTTTCCGATATTGGATTCAGTGCAGGGGAAACTTTAAAAAACCTTAAAACTTGTGCATTTTTTTGTATCTTTTAGTAAATTTTATATCAGCGGAAGAAAGTTTTACGTTAGGAATTACCCAATGAGGTTTTAAGAAGTGCTGGAAGTTCAACAGACATCAGGATGCGTTCGCGTCCACATTAGAAAATACACGCAACAATTAACGTTAGTCATTTGAAGACCTTCTTTTCTTCTTATCTTGAGCAAAATCAGATCTTTATCGAGTAGTTTCTCGACTATTTTTGTCTGGATTTGAACACAAACGTTGCCGCAATTACAGTTCTTGATAAGTTGTGTTTTGACGGCAATGTTATGACAGACTTCGTGTTGTCGTTGCCGAAATTCAACGGCTTCTCAAAGTTTACACGAAAAGGTAGCCAAGCAGTTTGCATTGACAGTAGCCTATGAATTCATTCGACAGTAGAGACCCCACAAAAGGTCCATTGTTTTAGATGTTCAGAGTTGATTCTCACACGGTTCGTTGGTTCGTTTTTGTTCTTAAAATAACTAACAGTATAGAAGCTCAGCAGCACGTGAAACACTGAAAAGGATTTGAAAGAACTTTCTCTACCAGTCAAGCTCTAAATCTTCCTACAGTTTCCACTCCATTACACTCTATCGTCCAACTAGAGAAACTTCCTCACCAACGGGAATCGTATATTAGAGAGAATGACTACAATTATTCAATGATTGTTATTACAGCAGAAACCGCGAAAGTCTTCATAATTCTTACAATATATTGCAAAAGCTTCTCTTAATCTTCCAATATGTCATTGTTGAGAGTAAAGAATTAACACAGATTTAACATACTTCAATCTTATAGAATTCTATCACCATTACCTAACTATGAACTACCTCAAAATATCATTTTCAATTAGGGTCGATCTGAAACATTTTGAAATATCTGATATGTTTTTTTCTTTAGAAGCCGTGAAAACAGTAAAAAAGACTGTCAATTTGATCCAACCAAGAAGTAGATATTTATCTTTCTCGTAACGAATTGTTATCATTGCCAACTAAAGTGATGGAATTTATCATTTTTGTGTTTTTGATCTAACGATAATCTTGCTTTAGAGATGAGATATGAAAGGTTGGAATGGTTTTCGTTGGGCTCATTGAAACATTCTCTCTTCTCAAGTCATCAATAGATATCAACAAGTCGTCATTGTTCGAAGTTGCTTCGTGTTTATATTTTAAGAATCTTGATTAGAAAAGTTGCAAAGCCGAAGAGAAAACAGATTAAGCGACTTCCTGATTAGATTATCATCGAAGGTCTTTATACTTCCTTACTATAGTGTATGCTTAACTGATTGTCGCATGTTTACTCCGTGTAGTACACGTTTCTTATCGCATCCTGATACTCGGTTTGCCATTCCACTTCCGTGTTAAAGTTACAACTAATGGAAGAAAACAAAGGAGAAACCAAAAAAATGTGTTTTTTGCGTCGTAGATACCGGACACTACAGAAATGTTTTGGCCGTGCGGGTCCTCTCAGTCTGTTTCCAGTTGACTACAAAGCGTTGAGATGTTGGTTAATAGTAAAGCTCATACCGCAAACCACTCGAGAACCCACAGACCTCCTCTGCGTGGCCAACTAATTGTATTAAACTCTTATTTTGATTAATAGCCATAGTAAAGCTGTCATTTCTTTCTGTGCTTTCTTTAAGGAATAAGAAAACAATTCATTGCTGTTGACCAGCAACAAGAACTTGCAACTGGTTACATATCAGTTTTCCCGCCAAAAATAATAAGAAAAAGGGGCCAACGCGATGAACACTTAAGATTATGCGATTTCACGTGAGTGAAAACTGAAAGGGAAATAACTTTTGAGACAGCACTCAAATGCTTGACTGTACGTTGGTGTTGGATCAACCAATCAACTCTTTTGATTATGTTTTGTTGTTGTATGTCCTTGTTTTTGCTTTGCGACTATTTTGATATATAACAAGACGCATATCTGCGTTAACTCGGCCTTCTTTGCTTCTTTGCTTCTTCGCCGTAAATCCGCCATTGC
>JAUPMF010009443.1:0-16223 GCA_031471435.1 Stomphia didemon | reverse complement strand
TTGAGAAGCTCTGGGTACAATGCAACCATGTTTGTGGTTGGTAATTTGAGGTGCTCTGGGTACAATGCAACCATGTTTGTGGTTGGTAACTATTTCTGTAAACTTATGGGAAATATCAAATGTGTGAATTGTTTATCTTTCAGATCCTTAAGCCAGCTGACAAAAAGAAATTCCCATATGGTGGACTCAACTCTGGTCGTCCAGTAACTCCACCTCGTGGTCAACAACAAAAAGCCAAGAAGAAGTGAGGCTGTCTTTTGCATATTCCCTTCCAGTGTAATATACAAGAAATCTTTGTTTGTAGTTGATCATTTTGTCATATTTCTTCTTTCTACCTAACAAGGCCTCAAAACAGTGTATAACCATATCCATACATACAATGTACAGAAAACCCCAACAATACTTGGCATGGTTGCAAAATTACAAATCCCAACCAGGATGTCCAAAAAAGTTTTGTATTTGTAATTTAAACTTACAAGGGAATGTTGAAGTGTTGATCTTTTCATGAACTCAATAATTTATGTTGAGGGAAGTCAAATATTATTAACTCTGTGCTGTTCTTGAAAATATTGACTTTTGAAATGGGACTGCTGAAATCATTTAGTACCAGTATTGAGAGGTGTATATATAATGTAGTGGGGGAAATATATCATAATAGTCGTGTATGTTATTAACTAGTAATTTAGAAAATAGTCATTTTCCTTACATTATTAATTTGATTTCTTCCTGATGTCACTTGTCAGGCACATTATATGATTTGTTCATAGTGAAATTTATCATGCAAAATAGGGCCACATGACACATCAAAATTCACTGAAAAATTTGGCAATAAAATTAAATTTCGAACGATTTTTAACATACATACATTTCATACTGTGAAATTCCAGTGCGTTGTGTGACCTGATTGCTTAAAATGATTAATTGAACATTGTTTTTTTTAAACTTAGAATATTTTGTTAGTCAAAACCTTGGTTTTGGCCCAATAAAAGCTCATGTTATCTGTATGAGAAAACACTTAAGAATGTAATAACACTTCCTTGTTTACATACCAAATAATTTAGTTTACTAATTTATCAGAAAACATGTATCCAATGCGATTTTTTGTATATTATTAGTTTGTAATGTCCTAGAGTTAGTGTTCGAATTTACCCTATTCGGATCTTCTCCATTGCATTCACATTTAACTCGCCTTCGTATTTGTACATTGTAGTTTAAAGTTCACATGTAATTGAATTGATTAAAGTTTTACCTTGAATGAATGTGTGTAGTGTGCTTATTATCTAGGCCTTTTTGTCAATGTCTGTTCTCCATATACAGGGTTGGCTTAGAATCTGGCTAAACCATAAACAATTGGAAGTCTTTCAAAATTCCATAAGTTTCCGCTCTCGTGTGCGGGCAAACGCTGCCAAAATACTTTTTTCTATTTATTTATTGCTATAAACCATTTATGAACATTTATAAAATGTATTTTAGATATTGAACGAACCGAGTTTACAGGAACGTAGTGGCCAATAAATAAAAGCGGTTTGATTATATACATTTGTCTTTATATATTTTCGCAGATATAGTTGTTTTGAGTCACGATAATGCGCATCCATACGTGACTTGATCACTTTGCAGCGCATTTCTTGGATCACATGTCGTCTGACAGAACCAGAGCACATGACTTTTTTTCTCAGTTGGTCACGGGACACGTGATTGCGCGTTGTCACGTGACATGACATTTTATTTGTAGTGCATTTCGTGAAATTTTAGTAAAATACGTGACTTATGTTTGGCCACGTGACTTGCCATTACTTCATAGCAAATTTGAGTGGAGCAACGAATACGAATGATATCATTAAATAAGTCTGTACATATAAATACGCATGAGAAACCAACGATGTAACCCTAACTCAGTACACGAGACGTACAATAATAGCTCAAGTTGTATCAGAAACAGAGTCACGTGGTGGAAAATCCTCATTCAAGCAATATTTGAATATTAAAAGTTGTAACGTTTTATCGTTGTGGAGGGTGAGGCAAAGGGCCATGAAGGCTGAATGCGGTCATCTGAGGACTTTTAGACCGTGGTAATGCACCCATACCCCCTCGGGGGTCGGTTTTCGCTAGCCCTCTCATCATTATTTCCTAGGGTAAAAACAAATCAGCACAAAGAGTTGAATGAAAAGTGTCTGTCGAGCGATAAGAAGACAAAAGAACTGTTTAGCTTAATAAGCAGATATATTAAATATCGCAAACCCATACTAACCGTGTTTCTCAATAAAGATTGACCGTGATTGTCAGCAAAAGAACCTGGACCCGAGAGGTCATCTTGTCCCTTCCCTGGAGGTATTGGGTGATAAATGGACTTGTTCATTACGTCTCTTGGACTTCGTGTTGGTTCAGGTGTTCTTGGCCGGTCAAAGCCACCGCCCCCTACACACAACAAATAATAATACCGAATAGTAATAATAGTGGTTGAGTTAGTCTAGTGGTGTGATCGTCCGGGTTGTTGTAGTCTTGAGAACCACTGTTGATGGTAGACAGCATGTTATGACGCTACTGGTAACAATTAGCTAGTTGCATCCTGAACTAGGTGGGACTTCCCTATTATATAAACACAAACAAAGCTTTTTCTACCTCTTTCGCCGTAGACTGCGACTTCTAATTCCTCTGACGACCTGTTATAAGCAGAACTATTCGAGCTGACTCGAGGGGGCTCTGGCGATCCTCTCCTAAGTATTCCTAAACCTCCGTGTTCCCAGGGCCCTGGTTTAGGAGCCATAATTTCGATCCCTCCGAGGTTAGAGCCAAAAGAACGACGAATGAAGGGCGGGTCCAGAGGTGCAGCAACACCCCGCAGAGGGCTGTTGAGTAAAGCAGCCTCGTACGACGGGGAAACTTTCTTCTTCTTGTCTTTCTTCTTCTTCTTCTTCTTGTTTTCGACGCTTTTCAGGGGGAACGGTTCAGACTGCAGAGTATTTTCTTTGCGTTTGTCAGGTAGTTCGAATGATCGTGTTTGCCGTGGACTCTGCGGCGGGCGGGGTGGTCTTGACGATGTCGGGCTGGGTGGAGTTCTTGTTTGTTGTGTGCCATTCTTTCTTACTGGTGTCTGCTATGACGGGATTATTTGGAAACACTCAGTCATTGCGCATGCGTGAATGATGCCACTTTGAGGCATGCAGTCCAATTTCGCACACATACAAATCTTACCTTGTTTTCTGGTTGCTCTGGTGATGTCCGATAGTCGTCACATTGCTGGTGTTTTGGGATATCATCATAGTAAGCGGCTCCTTCGTCGTCACTTCCTATACTAGAAACGCTCATTTCCACGCTAACGCTGCAATTGTCTGCATGGTCGAGCTCGCTGTGGACACTGGACGCACTATCGAGCCCCTCGGCCAACTGACCGGTCGAGTACTCAAAGGCCTCTTCGTCGTCATGGTGATCGTTGCCACAATTTATCTCTATAGTGTCATCGTTCATGTCTAAATCATCGCTTACTTGGAGGTCGTTGATATCTCCTAGCAAAACTAACACATTCCCATCCTGTGTTTGCATACCGAAGGTAGTTGCTTGAAATGAAGACTCTTCCTGAATACCTTCTTGTCGCATTAGCAGACTTTGCCGTCGAACAGGAACGTGTTTATCCCGGTCGTCTGAACCACTGCTGTCACTCTTTTGGTTTTCCTCGACTTTGTCTTCAGAGCTAGCGGACTCGAACGTTTCTTTATGCTGACGTTGGTTGGTGGTGTCGGTCGGACAACGAGTCACACTGGCTGGAGCAGATTGCTTTCTGTTTTTTCTCGGTACTGGTTTAGGTGCATCGGGCTGCCTATCAGCTGATTTGCGTCTCATTGAACCGTCTGTTGAGTTGTTCTCGGCACGTTTGCTTGATAGTTGTTGTGTTGTTTTAGTTCCATTATCGAGGACTTGTCTTTCTGACGGTGCAGATGGAGATACCGTACGGTGATTATTACTGAAACCAAATAGAAAAACATTGATTGAACGGAATTGAGAAATGAAAAAGAATGTAAAAGGAACCAAAGAAAGAAGAGGAAGAAGAGAGCTAACCTAGTCTCTCCAAATGCATCTAATCGTGGGCTTCTCATAGGTGACAAGCTGGTATTGTCTGCAAAAATGTTTTTGTCAAGACTGTCACCAGGTTGGAGATTTTGGTATTGAGGGTTGAGTTTCAAGACCATCATGCAGTAGTAGAGTTGTTTGCGTTCTATGATATCTAACGGCGTGAGACCACTGCTGTCACACGCAGAAAGGTCAGCTGGAAAGAAAATTACAAACCTTAAGCGATACGTGTTTGTTAACGTGACGATAACGTAATTACTAGTTCTTACATCCTTTGTCAAGAAGAAAATTGACGATTTCAGCATGTCCACAGAGGGCAGCAAGATGAAGAGGTGTCCTAGCTTTACTGTCTGCTGTGGACAGACAGTCACTGCCACAAACATCAAGAACAAGTTGACACGCAGGTAGCACACCTGTTGGTTGGTTGAAGTATTCAGTATGTGATTGATGGGAAAAGAAAGTAAAACAAAATACGAAAGGGATTTTATTAATGTTTGCCTTTCTCAGCTGCAGTGTGAAGAATGTTCTTTTTCTCATTATCGCATAACAATCCTGAATCCCTTGTCAGCAGCTCCTATACAACAACAGCATCATTATCGTAATTACAATCATCACATCATCATCATCACAATCATCACCAACACCACCATCAATAATCTTTTTCATAAAAGCTTTTCCATCATCATGGTAAATGAAAATGAGACTGTCATCTTTCATCCCTTAAAGTTAGGAATATTTTACCTCAAGACAGCCTATACAGCCAGTCTTGTTAACTGCCCAGTGTACA
This sequence comes from Stomphia didemon, assembly GCA_031471435.1. NCBI lineage: Eukaryota > Metazoa > Cnidaria > Anthozoa > Actiniaria > Actinostolidae > Stomphia > Stomphia didemon. The sequence goes on along the minus strand of JAUPMF010009443.1, from coordinate 11,368 downwards.
ACAGTTCTGCCTTTCAAGTCAGTCTCTTCGAACAATGCATCTTCACGTGGATCCATACGATTCAGAGCTGATTTAAGTACCATTAAGTTCTGAAGCTGTTCAAAGTGGCATGCCCACATTGCTGGTGTTAGTCCTTCACAGTCATTCACACTGATGTTTGCACCATGTTGTAAAAGAAGCTATAAAATGGTAACACAACAGCATACTGACATAGGTATTATTAGTATCTTCACATTTATCTGGTATTAATAATGTTGAAGGAAAACACAATTGAAACAACTCACCTTAAGATTATCAATTGAGGAATTAGCTGCTGCCCAATGCAGAGCTGTCCGTCCCTCGTTATCATTAATACTACAAGAAACCTGAATAAGTGCAAGTTAATTGGTACAATACCACTACACAGAGCATCCATCATTAGTACTGTTGTTATGATTAATATTCAGTATTATACAGACACCACATATTACCTGATGTTGTAACAAGAGCCTCATTGCCGATGTATTGTTCTCGTGTGCTGCTACGTGGAGGGCAGTGGAATTATCTGGGCAAAATCATTGAGAAGATGATATTGAAACTGTATACATGTATTGTATAGATGAGCGAATAAGCTTTCAATAAGCTAGGGTTTAACAGCTTCAATAGTACAATAACAACTGTACAGTATAAGAAAACTCAACAGAAAATGACTATAATAAATGTTTTACCAATGAATTACTCTATTACAGTATGTAGCATACATTGTCTACACTTTATAACTACCATTAGCTTGGTGATCAAGGTTTGTTTGACTTTCCTCTAAAATCAGCTTCAGACATTCTGTGTGCTCATCTGTGTTTCCATGGACAGCGTACATGACTACATTTCTTCCTAAACCATCTACAGATTTAACAATCTCTTGGTCTGAAAATGTACAATATGTACACATCAATAAAAACAGTAATCAATTATTGTTTTCTCTCTCAAGACAAAAAAGAACATAAAAAATTGTTAAATCAATCAACAATATTTCTGATATATGCAGGTCATCAGGGGTGTATCTAGAAATTTGTTTAGGGGGGGTGCTATAATTTAGGGGGGGGTGTTAGTAATAAAAGGGCACCAGGACCAGAAAAAGGGCATAGGGACAAAGGTCAAATTTCGTCCCAGAGGGGGGGTGTACACCCCCAACACCCTTCTTCCCCCCGCTAAATCTGTCCCTGGTCATATAGCAACAATTTGAAACAGCTCAAGGGACATTTTTGTCTGGACATAATAAACACCCTGGGGTTAAGTTTGTGGTTCATTTATCATTTCAATCTACTTAATGTTTTTAATAACATGCTAGAAAGAGTACTTAAAGACCTTAGGGGAAGTTTATTAGGAGGGGGAGAAGCTAGGAGGTGAGGAAGTTAGGGGCACGAAGCAAGCTAGACCTAAGACAATATATTTATATGTACGTCTATATTAAATCAACACATTATTTATAATGATATTTTTATATTGAGTGGATTTTAAAGGTTTGTTGACAGACTGTAGATCAATGTGATCTTTGCTTGTTTATCCTAAGAACACATTAACACCAAGAAATTAATTGCACATCTTTCAAATGATTAAAAACTCCCGTTGAACGGAAGAAATACCCACAACAGACTCTTTTAAATTAAAGCATTTGTTAAACACATTGACAACAATGAATAACTGATTTTTAGTGCACTATATGAATAAATCGCAAAACTCAGTTGTTAATTATAAAGATTTTTGTACACTTCTGGATTTAAAATGGCGAAATTTCAGTGGCATGAGTTAAATAGAGTTCGTGACGTCTTTTTACCTTCACTGACCAGTTCTCTCAACACTTGCGGATCACCTGTTTTGACCGCTTGCAAGATCGGGGACAACGAAGAAAATTCAGTTGTCCCTAAACTTGCGGACAACTTTGGCGATTCAAGATTATACCATTTCCACTCGAATTGGTTGGGTACTCCGCAAGCTGGCGAGACAGGACTGATTGCTCCACAGCTACTGGTGAACAGTAAAGTGCCACTGAAGGTACGACTTTCGACGCCAGGGGAGATGGAACTGGAGTGGCTTCGTCTTCGTAGCGTTTTGTAGTACCGCTGCATGTAGAGTAGACCGAGGTTCAAAGCATCGCGAAGATCTGCAGTGTCTTCCTCGCAAGCTAGCTTGCTCAAGAACTCTTGAACTTGTTGAGCGATCTTCTGGAAATCTAGACGAGTAGATCAAGATGGATATGCAATAGCGATAATGTTTTGACAAGATATATAAAACTCATACAAATTACCTCGCTTTTTCAGCGCCATAATTTCCCGCGAAATTTCTAATCGTCTAAATTTCAGTAGAAAAATACTACATGTCGAGTTGAAGCGTAATGGCGATCAGATAAAAACGAAAGAAACCCAAGCGAATGGCATTCGTGGTTGCTATAGTTTTTGGAGGCCATGCATAGCAAGCAAGGGTTCCCTATATAAAGCTACGAATGCCCGCACAGCACTCTGGGAAACCAGTCCAAGATGGCGGCCCACACTGGAAGAGCGATGTTTGCATCTCCTCTTTTAAGAGACAGCATACTCTGCTGTAGGACAACAAGTCTATATTCACGTCCAAGGTGGTTTTCAAATAATCGGGCACAAGGAGAGTCTACTCACTTTGGGTTTGAGACAGTCACAGAAGAGGAAAAGACTGAAAAAGGTAGGAAGTTGGTACAAATAATTATTGATTGTGTATTTTTATTGCACCAAGATATATATTTTGTCATATTGTAAAATAATTGCTGTGTAACCACAGGAAGCCCAAAATATTATTTAAAATTTAGAATTTAGATGATTTGGAAGAAAATAATTTTTTTTTTCATTTCTAGTTTATAGAGTATTCGAGAATGTAGCAATCTCATATGACCTGATGAATGATGCAATGAGTTTTGGCATTCATAGAATTTGGAAAGATAAATTCATGCGAGTGTTGAGCCCATTACCTGGAACTAAATTGCTGGATGTTGCAGGTGGAACAGGTATCTACATTCTGCATGTAAATGTAAAGCCAGAATTAAAAAGAAAATAAGATGGTTTATCATTGTCAAATGCGGCACTATATGCCTCTCCCATTTCATTTTTTCCAGGAGATATTGCATTTCGATTTTTAAAATATACCAGTAAATTGCGATCGACTGTAGCTTATAAAACTAGTGGAGATCAAAAGTCTTGGGTTACAGTTTGCGATATCAATAAAAACATGCTGGAAGTTGGGAAACATAAAGCTGAGCAGCTCAACTTTACCTCAGGTGAGATCGACTACAAATAAGAACAAAACGACATTTCATGGTTGATACAATTTTGATTTCTGATTTTTATTGTGGAATAAGTAATATATACAATATAAGCGGCCGATCTGTATCAGTAGATACAGATACGAGCCGCAGGCAAGTATCTGTATCTCTGATACAGATCGGACGCGAATATTGTATCTTACTTGTGAAACTTATACAGGTAGAAAGTCATATTTTTTCAGTTACTTTGGCAATAAAATACATTTCGAGCGAGAAAATTGCAGTTAAAGCTTATGTAAATCAGGACGAAATCTGTATGAGCATCTACAAACTTGAGTCACGGTTATGATTCCTATTGTGTTTGCCTCATTAATTATTCATGAATTTCACAATTATAAATAAAAATTTTATAGAAAAATTTAAACCTATCAAATTCCAAAGAAAGGATATATATTTGTGTTTCCATCCACAGGTTTGTCATGGGTAACTGGTGATGCTCAGGATCTTCCCATTAAAGATAACACATTTGATGCTTATACCATAGCATTTGGTATACGGAATGTTACCAGAATACAAGAGGTTTCGACAGCTTGCCCACCACCGATCATTTCTTAATAAATTGGCAATTTAATTTACTTCAAATTTTCAATTTTTACTAACTTGGACATGCTCTTTCAAGTCATTGTATTTTTGTTGGTCTTGCCTAAAATTTAAAATGTCACGCAAGACCTGCAAATTCCCCATTGTTTACCTCTTTAACTATTTAAATTTTGTTGCAGTCACATCACCAATTGGTAATATAATAATGAATATTTGACCAAACTTGATATTTTGTTTACTTTATAGGCATTAGATGAAGCTTACAGAATACTTTGCCCAGGTGGAAGATTTCTCTGCTTAGAGTTTAGTGAAGTCCAAAACCCTGTTATTTCGAGGTAATTTTGAAATTTTGAACATGGGTCAGAAAAAATCCTTTTTCCTATTATTGATACAATGTCTAAAAACCAACATTATACAAAAGTATTGACTGTTAGTGGTGTGTTTTCTTTGTAGTTTGTATGACAGATACTCTTTCAATGCAATCCCAGTCATGGGACAGCTTTTGGCAGCTGATTGGAAATCATATCAGTATCTTGTAGAAAGTATACGACAGTTTCCAAACCAGGTTAGTGTGTTTCTCCAAGCTGATATTATGGTTACATATTATTTGTAAGTCTAAAATCTGTAATCTGTAAGTAGAAATAACTTTAACTGATCTTTTAGTCTAAATCTTTACTGATATCTAATTAAAACTGTATTGTGATTTTGGTTTCAGGAGGAGTTTGCTGGCATGATAGAAGATGCTGGATTTAGATGTGTGACCTTTCAGAATTTAAATTTTGGTATAGCTGCTATTCATTCTGGGTTCAAATTATGATCAAATACAGTACTTCTAATACAAGAGTGACATTATAATAAATACCAATTAAAAATACACGAGTCCATGCATTGTTGATCAGCAAAGATCTGTCCATATACATGCATCAAGAGTTCCGCGCTTCCGGTCGGGGTGCAAGTCATCATAGGATAGTATCTCAGGAAAAGTGAACTAATAATCAAAGTATTTGCAGTCTCTTACCTTTCAAGATCCTTCTGTATAAATTTAAATTCCGATTACAATTTCTAAATGCAAATATAGAAAATCCAATATGGCGGCAGTCCCACTTAATCCCACTCAGTCCGTTTAAAGACACATCATAACTGTACTACATTAGCCAGACTAGTGAGACATTAGACTGTACATAATTGCTTTTAACAATGTTTCTAATTTTGAAAATTCAAATAATTTAATTCAAATCGTTTGTAAATTGATTTTGCTTTTGTATTTGCAAACAATGGCCACATTTACCACAAGAACCTTGCATTTCACACCCATTCTTGCAACAATCACCACTTATTATATTTATTTTTTGTATAATTAAGTGATAATAAATTCAACACACGATAGGCATCTGGGCATGGCGTCCATGACAACCATTAATATATTTATTTTTTCAATACTACACGAGTTTAAAACGAACAAAGGCAAGTTCTCTGGAAATAAATTATTGTACATCTCTTTTTCGCGTGTGTGATAATGAAAATGAAAGCACAAATGAGGAATTTGTATAAAAAGCAATATTCACAAACTAACAGTTCTTTGGAAAATCCCGCTGCAAGAACCATGCTAAATCATTATTAAAACAGTCTGAATTCTAGTGCAGTCTTAAATTCCCGTGCGCTGGCACACATGGTGAACCTATCCAGATTTGAAAAGGAGGATTGCAACTTGGCCAAGGTAGAAGTAGATAAAGTGCTTGGTTTCGTGGGTGACATACGAGCCGAAGTTTCGCCCTACAATGCAATGCCAGGTCGGGTTGTATTTTTTATCAAATTCCTTCTTGACGAAAGCAGCAATGTCTTTTTCGATGTTAAATTTCTCAATAGCTTGAGTGGCACACTCGATGGCATCTTGCTGCATGTCCTCAGGCATATCAGCATTTTTGATTACTGCTTTTCTTTCCGTCATCTTTTGAAAAAACAACGAAAAGTTTATGTACGGTGGCCCAGAAGTGTCACGGCAATAGAGCAAACTCACGGCACAATAGAGCAAACTCACGGCACAATAGAGCAAACTCACGGCACAATAGAGCAAACTCACGGCACAATATTGTGCCGTGAGTTTGCTCTATTGCCGTGACACTTCTGGGCCACCGTATTTATGGGACTGTCGACTTGATTGCACGAACCCCGCCCCCACTAAAAACACAGCTTCGCCAGCAGACACTCACCTTGTCGAGGAACAAGTCTCCACAGTTTCCACAATACTTCGCCACTGATGTAACTTCACAAGAAGTAAAATTCAGATGTACAACAAGGCGTTCGACATCAACTGATCAAGCTTTGTCATCACAAATGGATTTTCTTGACAACCAACGAAATATGATTGGTGCTTGACATCTAAAGTAGACGTCTGATTGCATACTTTACGGCATTCTGTTTCGGAGTCCTATAACATCAACCATTAGTAAATATATTTATTTCCTTAGCAACGCACATTACAATAGCGATACAAGCCAAGTCTCTTTAATTCAGAGAACTATAATTTCAGTGCTGAGATAATTTCTCCTTTAACCGAAATAAAATTTAATATACAATGAAACTTTTCGAATACTGATGTTTATTACCAATAAATTGAGAGTTTGGGTACAAAGTTGACGATTGAATATTTTTTACTCTTTTTAAAAAAAAATCTTACATGTAATTAAAACAAAAACAAACCACAGTTGCCAATAGTTTCAAAGTTACGCATTATTTTGCAGTTTATTGTTTTGGGCTACCTGTGGTATGTGGTATATATTAATTATTTATATTTCGCCCCTCAAATTTCGGCTTGAGCCCCCCGTACTACATAAGACACGTGGTCCTAGTGGCTTTATTACAACGACGCCATATTTGTTTGAGCAACTTTGCTATCTAGCAGAACCACAAAATCTTGTTTTTTTTTACCTTTTAACAGCCTTTTAATGTCGGACAGAAATATGAACCGTAGTAACAACAATGACTGTAGAGTCTATGTTGGCAATTTACCGCCAGATGTGCGAGAAAAAGATTTGGAGAACGTGTTTTACAAGTACGGGCACATTGCTGAAGTGGACTTGAAAAACCGACGCGGTGGCCCTGCCTTTGCTTTTGTAGAGTTTGAAGACCCACGGTAAGCTGTTCAACAATAATTTTTACGATTTCTACTTAATAGTAGGCTTTCTGAACTGAGTTATTGAAGTTTGGGGCATCTTTTAGGGCTTTCTAGAACCTTGCCATCACCGCATGGTCGAAACGGCAGTAACGGAATGACGAACTTTCCCTACCAGCATTTTCCCTAACTTTTTATTCTAAATTACTGCTAATAAAAGGAGGATTCTTTTATTTTTGTTGATTCCAATAGAAGATATAGGCTTGCATTTAAGTTTTGAAGAATATGCTTTGACGTTTAATTAATTTTACTTAAATTGTTTTAACAGAGACGCAGAAGATGCTGTCCGAGGGAAAGATGGCTATGAGTTTGAAGGGTACAGAATACGGGTAGAGTTTCCAAGAGGTAGAGGAGGAGGAAGCGGTGGAGGAGGAGGCCGTGATGGCGGTGGAGGTCGTGATGGAGGCGGCGGTCGTGATGGAGGCGGCGGTCGTGATGGAGGTGGCGGTGGTGGGAGAGGCAGTTTTTCTAGTCGTGGTAGGGGGCCTCCACCACGCCGTTCTGACTTTCGTGTACACGTTTCTGGGCTTCCCCCAACTGGAAGCTGGCAAGATCTGAAAGACCACATGAGAGAAGCTGGGGATGTGTTGTTTACTGATGTTTTCAAAGATGGAACTGGTGTTGTAGAGTATGCTAGACATGATGATATGAAGTATGCCATTAGAAACATGGATGACTCTAAATTCAGGTCCCACGAGGTAAGTTTAATTATTTTTTTTTATAATAACTCAACCATGCGGATTTATTATTAATTTGTTTAAATTAATAACCTGATTTTAGGGTGAAGTTTCCTATGTTCGAGTTAGAACGGACCACATGTCCCACAGTAAATCCCGATCAAGGAGTTATTCCCCAAGAAGATCACGCAGTAGGTCAAGATCAGGGTCAAGATCCAAGTCCAGAAGCCCTACACGGAGAAGAATGAGATCCTACTCCAAATCTCCAAAAAGATCACCAAGCCCAAGGCGTTCAATCAGCCCTCGCAATAGATCCCGTTCAAGCAGCAGATCATAAACATTGTTTTTCAGTTTTGATTTAATGTGATTTTTTCTAGTATTTTGTCAATAATTGTATGTAGACTATTAGTAGTACTGAGCTGTGTTAGGCATTTTGATTTTATTTAGATTTTGCACTTTTTTGCATGGTCAGGAAACATTTGCAAAGGACACCTCACTTCAACATTTCAAACTATAATCATTATTAGTCTTCTCAGTCACCAATTTCTAAGAGGTTTCTGTTCTTATTCCCCATGTATATAGTTAAAATATCATTCTGTTGAGTCACCTGCTCCTTGCCTTGTTTTATAGATAAACAATGGATCCCTAATCTGTTTGGTAAGACATGCACAAGTGTCTTGGGACAAAGTTTAATCTAACAGGATCTAACTCATTCGGAAAGGGAAATGGATCATCTTGTGCAGACTTGAAAGGGATCCATAGGAGGGAGTCGTTTGGACCACAATCGCCAAACAATGGTATGCATAGGTTCTCTCACCTATGTAACCTTGATGTAACCTTGTTCATTTAATGAGTGTCTAACTAGGTTTGATATAATTATGACTTAACATTGAAGTGTAGGATAGGCTTTTGACAGTGCAAGGGAAAATATACAAGAACAACTGAAATCCCAAAATTAATGTCCAGACTTGATATTTAGTCTTGAGCAGAAGAAATACTTATCTAGCCTATTAGCCCCCAAAGAAGCAATCTACATTTAACTATTTTTAAACTGTTTTGATTCAGTTATTTCTTCAAGCTTTTAGCTCTTGTAATCACAATTTAAAAGATTTTGCCTAAATTTTGACAAATTCACTTGTCTTGTGCAGATAAAGGATTGCATAGATCAATGGAAGGGAACAGGATCATACTGTGATCATGGATATCATAGGATTTCTTTTTTGGATTTTACATGTAGCAAGGTGGAAAGGATTGGTTTCATTGGCCCTGCGCCATGGTGGAATCTTTCTAGCCTTAAAGTTTGCCAGCAAAACATTCAGGAGGGATTCCTTTATGGTGGTATGATTGAAACAATTAACCTCACTGAAAGAGAGAGAAAGATTTAAAACAACCTTTAAATACCACATCACTAAGATTAATTCATTGAACATGTTTGTGTATTGCTAACCTTTTCTTTGCAGCTTGGTGGAATCTTGAAGATGAATAAAAACATTGAACCTATTGTTGTTGCCTAGTTGTATTTTAAACTATATACTCTTTTAAAAGACAATCGATCTTGAGTAACGAACTCCAAGTAAGGGAACACCAGTTTGTAGTCTCATTCTGGCAGCTGATTTTTCTAATATAATGTATTCAAAGCTTTCAACTACAGTATTTGTGAACTTAATAAATATCAAAGTTTGATTTGAAATTTAGCCAGTTAAAAAAACACCATAGCTATAGAAGTTCACTCACTAAAAGATCAGAGAAAGTTTTGTGCCGTTATTCGATCAAGGAGATAGCCATATATATTTCTTCCTTGTATTTTGAGCCCAATCAAACGTAGTTTGGGCTACATGTGGTCTGACATAACAAACAAACTGCATAAACCGTTCTTTTGAAAAGTGCAAGGTTATCTTTCACTTCCCTAAAACGTTTAGAATGTTAAAGTGAGGGAATGTTAGTGGATTGTGAAACTAGTGACTTTTCCGCTTTGGGGATATCCGTTGTGGAATTCCTGTGTTATGAGCCTGAAACTTTGAACTGGTCAGTGGAAAAGACCCATCTTAGCAACAGACAACAAGAAACGGCAAGAAAGTGAAAAGCGTGAATGATTGCTTTAATGTACCTTTCTATGTATGTAGATATACATTTCTATAATGACATCAACAGCAATAGTTCTTTGTGAACCTTCAGAGCTTTATAATATTTTAAACCAGGTAAACAATTTACATCGTCTTTGATGTTCTTACATTTTTTCAATGTTTACTTACAACAGTTGGTTTATATTCTGTTACAGTCATCAAGATATCCGTGTCTCAGTGATCCAAACTATCTTCTACTACTTGGTAGGTCTAAATGTATTGCCATTTACCACAAAACATTGAATAAATATAGTACTGTACTTGTTTTTATCTACGTTACTTTTTCATATTAGATACGAGGAAGAGAAACGATTACAACGAAAGCCATATTATTACATCCAAGTATGCACCACGGGTGAGTTACATTTATTTGTCTTTGATCAAATTCAGCCTTCAGTATTGTAGCTTCGTAGCTATGAGTTTGTAGGTCCTTCACATGTTATATACTTTAGAATGACATAGGAGCCTTCACAGTGCCTGAAGATGCTGAGCTGGAAACTAAGGTTCATGTCGTTGTCTATGATAGCAACACAAACACAACTAAAGAAAAAGGTAGATTTAAATGTCAAAGTACTTCTACCTTCTTGCATTTCCTGTGGTATTGCCAGCTGCAGAAGCAACTACAATATAAACAAACTACTATTGTCCTTCATGGTTGTTATCTTTGTTATGTGAAACAGTGGTGGAGTATTCTGTAAGCTGAGTTGTAAGCCAGACAGATTTTCAAATAGATACAAACCCCTTAACTTTGTATGGCTTTTGTTCAAAACTATAATGCATTTTGGGTCTCTTTGGACCACTATGTAAGTATCTTTCCATTGAGAATGGGCTTTTCCATTAAATTTTCGTACCCCGGGGGTTGAGGACCTCGGAAATTCTTCAGGGGTCTGTGGCTAAAAACAGTGAAATTCTTCAGGTGATACTGGCAAATAAGGGAATAAATCTTCAGGTGTTTACAAGATTCCGAAGAAATGAGACTGAACGCAACCAAAGCCCAATTGTAACCTCTGGCTATTCCATAGGAAGCCCGAGTAATAATCACCTTGGTGATTGTCTGTTCAATGATAATCAATCACAACTATTTCCCTTTTTCAGGTAGTTCTGCACTGGCTTGTGCCAAGTTAATGTGGGAAATGGGAAGCAAGAATTCTGTTAAGATTCTTAAAGGTTTTTGAGATTTAAATAGGGTATTGAAAAGTAATAATTATATAAAATTATGCAAATTACAGAAATTATACACTGCTGTAATCGTTTTGCTCCTTAATATGTTATTAGGTGGTTATGAAACATTCTCAGCACTTTATCCCTTTTTGAGGACACAGAAAATCATCTATATGCCTAGGGTATGTTGTGTACAAATCATCTATATGCCTAGGGTATTTTTCATCTGCCTCTCCATTTGTTTATATATTTTTGTTAAAACAGTTTAAGGTGGCTCTAAATAGTTTTTTTCAGCGCGCGCGCAGATTCTATTTGCACAAGAATATTAGGTTTGACGCATGCGCAGTTCTTCTAGTTTTACAAGACCCAT
>JAUPMF010009332.1:3089-14778 GCA_031471435.1 Stomphia didemon | reverse complement strand
CTTGTTTTATTCTTGGTAACGATTTCAGATCGCTGCGATTCACAATTCTCCCGAATATTACCTCGGACTTCGTCTAAACGCTCAAGTAAATAAAGGTATTCTTGACACCAATGACAACACGAACTATAATTAATATCCACCACTCACATATAGAACCATGAAATAATTAACATGACAAATCGCCATTTTCCTCAGCAATACAACCGAAAACGTTTGAAGAAGTGTACGATGCTCTGATACAGGGTCGAGTCTACGGTGCACTGCTCGACGCCTATGCGATCGGCAACTATAAGAAACTGTTTGAACATCCCAGTCTGCAGTTTGCAAAAATGTACGATTTTAAATCAGCCTATGGCATTGTTCTTGGTGGGACGTCTGGGAGGCTAAGAAGATGTTTCTATACCTACATGCAGTCGAAACGAGATGAGATCTTCGAGCGTATTGCAAAACACGTCAAGCTTATTGAAAGGGTGCGTATCATAGTGTTACTATTAGGGAGGGAGGGGGGGGCATAGAGGGCACAGGGAGGGGGAGGGGGGAGGGGGGAGGTGGCATAAAAAGGGGGCATGGAGGAGAGAGCATAAAAAGGGAGCATGGAGGAAGAATGGAAGGGGGCATGGGGTAAAAAGGGCACGAAGGAGGAGACATGGAAAAGGGGCATGAAAGGGGAGGAGGGAGCATGGAGGAAGGAGCATGGAGGAAGGAGCATGGAAGGGGAGTTTCTCAGGGAAGTGATAAAAAGACAACTAGCTGATCATGAGAATGGAGTGAACAATTTTTCGTTTCGCAATTCTCCGTCACGAAAAGTCAAATCGACGGTGACTATTAAACGCGAATTCATTTGTTGTCAGTGATACATAACTTGTGTTGCTTTTTCGTCTAGCCTACCGATGAACAGCCCCGCACCATAGAGTACAGTACTGGATTGTTTTCTGTGGACAATAAATCCTTCACACAGACACTTAAAGCTCTCCTCGTTGCTCTGGGCATTTTAACTCTCTTGGGTTCTCTATACAGTGTAGTAAGACATTCTACGTGTAAAGTGGCCAGTGGTAAGTTTAATGTACTACATGTAGTAAACTTAATTTTATGGTGTGTTATTTGTGAAAGTCGAAAAAAACTCAGTTAAATGGACAAAAAAATGTACGCATTTTTCGCAAAATACCGAATTAAATCATGATCGTAACCCTTGGAATATATTCATTTGCTTTGACCTTATTTTCAGTTGAGAACGAGGATCAAGTGCAGTGGTTTTGTGAAGATATTCAGAAATTCAAGGACAACATGAGTCGAATCGCTGAAAACCTCCGCTCGAAGCACACCCAACAGATCAGAGATTTAAAACGAAGCAAATCTACCGGGAAACTGCCCGACTATGGACAGACGAGCGTATGATCCGATCGAGAGCACGCACTAATACATATCAACGCTACACGTACTCGTAACACACAACACCAGAGATTTCATAAAACGAATCAAATCTACCGGGAAACTGCCCGATTATGGACAGACGAGCGCATGATCAGATCGAGAGCACGCACTCAGTAATGCATATCAACGCCACACGTACTCATAACACACAACACATCAGAGATTTCATAGAACGAAGCAAATCTACCGGGAAACTGCCCGATTATGGACAGACGAGCGCATGATCCGATCGAGAGCACGCACTAATACATATCAACGCCACACGTACTCGTAACACACAACACATCAGAGATTTCATAGAACGAAGCAAATCTACCGGGAAACTGCCCGACTATGGACAGACGTGCGCATGACGGATCCGATCGAGAGCACGCACTAATACATATCAACGCTACACGTACTCATAACACACCACACACCAGAGATTTCATAGAACGAAGCCGCAAATAAATATAAGTCCAGAAACAGATAGCACGCACTAATAACCATAAAATCATTAATATATAGCGATTGAAACACAACTCACCGATCAGGCCACGTACGATTTCTCTAAACCCTAGCTTGACTACGAGGCTTTCGGGAGTGAAAAAACCCCGCACCATTTCGAGGAAATATGTATCGATATTCTTTCTATTCAAGCTTGGATTTTTAGATAATAAAAACCTATATCAGATCACATGTAAGGGACCATTCTATTGAGTGTTTGATTTGACTAATATATAGATATCACTAAAATATATCTCTCATATCTCTGACAAGAGTTCCAGAACTGCTTATCACACACATGTCCGTTTAGTTTTTCTCAGAGTGATTCGTATGTCTTGTTTTCGCATGCAGCCTTGGTGTTTGATAATTATCATGATGTGTTCTACGTTAACACTGGAACCAGCAGCTCACAGCCATAATGGCGGCTCCCCTTAAGCCTGTGACCGGTAGGGTCGTGAAGGCAGGGACGATGACACAGTCACCGAGAGCAATGTCTACACAGACTCGCAGTTCGTTCTCGTTGCCACGGGTAACCAGTGACTTGACGTAGAATATTCTCATAGTTAAAAGGTCTTCAAACACGAAGCCATGTCGCAAGCAAATCGTTTGAAGTTCTTGGACATATTTGGACAGAACACCTTGGAGATGAATCGTCGAGGCGCACAATGTGGGAACTAAGAGAAGAAAAACAATGTGTAACTTATATCCCGGGGAAGAAATGCAAAATAAATGTTGAAATATCCAAAAAAAATATATATTTTTTCAAAACACAATTTCATTACTTACCTATTTGGCAATTAACTACGCCACAAGTATTCTCGGTACTGTAATGAACACTTTGGAAATCTAACGATACTTCTCCGCAGTTAACAAGGCTTGAAAAACCTGAAAACCAATTGATAGCTTTGATTAATATGCAGTAATTATTTTACAAAACATCTCGCCTTCTTAAATCTTTATAACTTTCTTTTAGCAGCTACAAAAGCCTTATTTTACTATTTTGTCACAAGACAAGAGAGCACCGGGGAGGTGACGGGAGAGATGTGGTTACTTGCCTTTCCATTGTCCGGGTGCACTATGTGTCACGACCTGCCATTCTATCAGGGCTCCTTTAGGAAGACAAGGCACCACGATGTAACTAATTAAACAACCAACATGGCTTTCTTCAAGCACCGAGTTTGAAGACTGCATCTATGGGTGACAAAATATCACAAATTGAGAGATACGCCAGCTAAAGACATGGACACCAGCTGTAGGCATATACACACCAGCTGACCGTTCACCTTAGCACGGATAGCCATCTTCAGCGCTTCTTCTGCTGTCCCTATATCTTCATTACGCGTCACATAACAAAACCCATACACTGCATTCAGGAGTGATTCCATTGGTTTGAAGGCTGTGATTATTCTGTCCACGTGTCTTAGTGATAAGGCAGATTGGACAGTGATACCTCCTTCAATGATGGTCATAGTGGCTGGCCATAGCCCTATGTTACCCGATACGAACATGAGTGGGTCCACCTACAAAGACAACGTTAACAACTCTTTTACCACCAATAGTATAACGAAGAGCCGAACTTACACATTACACATATTTATTATCATTTATTTATTTTTCTTTAGAAATAGCATTGTTTTTCTGTACCTTGACCGCTTGGCTGTATGGTCCAATATTAGCAGACGCCCAATGCGATATACTCTGTACATGCATTGCTTCTCTTGTACGTCTGGGTGTCTCGTTGATATGCTCACTGCTCGATTCTCGCTCGTCTTCTCCCGGTCTATACAACAAGCAGTCTAGATGCAGTAAGCAGTCATTTTCAAAGTCCGCTTCAATACAGGCTCTGTGGACGACAGAGAGGAGCATTTAACACTGATGTGATGGGTAACACGTTACGCATAATGCGTGGACTATTTGTCGATCCTGATAAAGCAAATTTGGTGCGCAAACAAATATTCTGTTTCAGCCTTATCGCGCCCCACCCTGTATCCCATACACACCCTGTATCCCGTACACACCCTGTATCCCATACACCGCACACACCCTGTATCTTTGCATAACCTGAAAAACAAAAGTATTCCGTGTGCCAAGATGTGCTTACCTTGCCGGTGGGTTGATAGGGAAGTAGGTTTGATAAATAGAGTTGACTTTAGAGAAGTCGTTCATGTTCTTGACAAAAAGGTGCATCAGAATTGCATCACCCATACAGGTACTGTAACGGGATATTTGGTCTGTTTAACATACCAACAAATTGTTAAGATTGTATACAAAGCATTCGTACGCGCTGATTCCTTTCACGCACATTGGCCCGCATTCGTAAAAGTAGTACCCATTTTGCACAATGTTGCCGGTACCGTGCGCTGCATTACCGTTCAGTTTGTCCATCACGGCCTTTGTAATTTCCTCAACAGTTAATCCTTCTTGTTTGTAGCCATTCAGACCAGTTATCCATAAATAACTACCGGTATCATTAGATTGCACTTTGCCTGAAAAACAGCAAGATGACACTAGCTAGTAAAGTTAAATTTTTGAATAAAAAATTGCATGAAAGTTCGTTTTTGCCAAAATGAATGTTGTTATGTACAGGTATTATTACCTTTATTTGTTGTTTGTTTCTCTGGTACACAGATTGTAATATTCCTTTCAAACAGTGTGTTCTCCTTCTGTGAAAGATATTTGTTATCATGATATGGAACAGAAATCATCTTCCACTTCATATACTTCTGTCAAATTTGATTAATCCTTTTATTGTGTATTTGAACATGAAATTGTACACCAACATTAACAGGAAACACAACATACAGACATTCCATGAGAACTTACATGAACACGACCAGGAATATTGTCAGGAGTATCTCCAGTATATTGCACAGGCAGCTCTGCCATCATGGTACTCTGAAATTTTTGTTCATAACATATTTATATCAAACACTATTAATGATCATTTATTATAACTTAACTTAGAATTTCAAATTAAATTAAAATTCAAGATGACATGAGAATACATTAATTTTGTATGAGCAAAAAAAAAAACCAAGGAATAAATTTGCATAATGTACATATTTTTAATACAAGATGTAGTTGTTTGTATAAATTTAATTTAAATTCAAACCTTGTGTGGCTTCTGTTCAAGGTGCATGGCTTTTAAATGAAGGTACCCAACCTGGGCAAATGCATCATCGGAGTGGATAACAATTTGAAAATCGTCACTTAAAAAATAAATAAAATATTGAGAATTCAGTAATAGACAATATGTTTTTATATATAAAAGATAGTTTTCTCACATGATGATTCGTTTGTGGAAAAGAGGGCAGTCCAAGGTTAGAGTTTCATATTCTCCACCTTCTCCACACACATTCAATCCAAACTGTGAATTCTGAAACAAAAGACAAAAAAATAAAACTACATTGTATGTTCATGTACATGTCATTATAATCCATGTACTGTACTGTAAGTGAAGGCAGGAAACGAACAAGCGCACAGTACCAGCTTTGACAGATGAGGTAGAAGTTCAACCATTTTCAAACCAAGATGTTTTCTTGGTTCAAGACCTGAAATATTGTCAAACATTGGTAAATTTATAGTGAAAGATGTTTTTCCCTAGCTACATCTACATAAATAAACAAGATAAAATGTACCCTCTACCCCATCAAAGTGAAAGATTGAAATGCAAATATGCCAATGTAATATGCATTTTTCAGCCCTGCAGCCCATGTACTATACATATACTTTTGTATCTACATGTACAGTGTACATGTACATACTACAGTATAGCAATGCATACATAAATAACATTCCCCCTACCCATTGCAGCAACTTTGATGATGACAGCAACAAGTCCATTACTAATCATTTCTGTGTACAACTCCTCTTGGTCTCTTCTCCATAAATATGCTAGTGAAGAAACCCCCAAACGACAACATCTGCAAACCAAATCTAAGAAGGGTTAGAATGTTACATACTCTAATATTGATTAGAATATTAACTGTAAGATAAAGACAGCAAATTAAAGAATGTTTTACATAAATTAACAATAACATCAGTATTCGCTGAAGGAGAAGTGAATAATGGTAATTGTTTACCAAGATGAAAGTAACACAGGCCGGGGAATTAGAGTTTTGAATTTATCTGCAAAATTTATTGTCTGCAGGATGATACTTACACATGTTCCACTCTAACTCTTTGGTAATTAGATAGAATAGCCCCTGAAGAAACTGCATCAAACTCAATTTCAGACTGAAAAATTAAATGATGAAAAAACACAAAACTTATTGATTTTTTAGTCAACAAATCATGTTATATGTGTGATGTGGAAATATAGTCTTATTGCCATTATAAACCCTAAAAGATTGATACAGTTCCCTCTTGTACAGTAGATACATGTAATTACTCAGAATTCCTATAATGCCTGAGTATTAAATTGGGCTTCGGTTCCTTAACAAGTCGCAATTTGAGCTTTAAAGCACATGCACAACATCTACAAGATGTCAATGAGCACAGGTATCCCAAACACGAATCTTGAGGCATGCTCAAGATGGACAAATTAAATAAGAAATCTTGAGTTCACACAGTCTTGCGTCTTGTTACCAATGTTGTACCTTGACAGAGACCAGAAGTTGATAGAGATCCTCCACTTCATCCTCATCATTCTTCACATAATCTTTTCCAATCTCAACAGAAAACCCTGTTATTGTTCTCCTAAACATTGGTAAACCCATGGCCTCTGCGTAGAGCTCTAGAGCATGGTGCCCAACAGTTTGGAACATATAACTGTCCAGTTCATCTGAATTGATACAAGAACCATACTCGTGAGTGTGCATGGTCACAACTGTGTTATTAGTAGAGGTAATCATACAGGAAGGGCTCACGTAATTTCGAGCTCTTCGAAAAACACACCTGTGCAAATTCATTCCAAATTGAACGCGAACCCGTATGATTGTACTTATAAATATAATATATGTATGTATAATATATATATTTTTTTAACGAGAAACATATCATTGTATACTAACATCACCTTTATCGGGAGGTCTAAGGTTCGCTAGGGCGACGATCTGGTGCCCGTGCTGAACACACTGCATCATGTTGTAGCAACTATCTTTACCACCACTGAAAACAACCACAACAACTGGGTCAATTTAATCTCTGATCATAGATAATGACGTATCAAACAGAATACCTTATCAAGGCAACAACCCTCATCGTAACCAGCAATCGTGGGCGAAATAGTTACTAAAAAACAACCCAAAACCCTAAAGTTCGTCCGCCATTTTGTTGCTGTGTTGATACCAGCCTCTTTCGGTGACCAATTCAACAGGAAGCCCAAACATACATATGCGCATTGTTCCCCGCCATTTTTAAAACAAGTTTAGAAGAATTCAGTTTTGTTCATTCGAAAGAACAAAGATGAGTAGGAAAGCAGAAGATGAAAATAATGGATTAACTATCACAGAAGCGGAGGCTGAACTGTACGATCGACAAATTCGGTTGTGGGGACTTGATGCCCAAAAGAGGTGAGAAAAATATGAATGAGTGTTTTCTCTTTCTTTGAAAATATTCAAGAAAACTGGAGAAGATATGTATATAAAATCTTTGTACAGTAACACCTGAGTTTTCTTCTTCTGTACTGTTAGCCTTAGTTTGTAAAATGCATACAAATGCAATTCGCAAGTTTGGGGACACTTTGGAATAATTTGCATACATGTACATTGTAGCCCGGATATAGTAACGTGGTGGACATGTGTTTCAAATATTCCTTGACTTGCATTTGATCTCTTCTCTCACTCAAGACTCAGAGCAGCCTGTATACTTGTCATTGGTATGAAAGGAATTGGGGCAGAGATCTGCAAGAATCTAGTGTTATCAGGAGTCAAGTCTCTCACCATGCTTGACTCCCATCCTGTGACAGAAGAAGACTTTGTCAGTCAGTTTCTTGTTGCAAGAGAAGATCTTGGGAAAAATGTAGGTTTTCAAATCAAGTTGTTTACTTTACTGTGACAATCCTTACCTTTCACACTGTACACATGGTACATACTCTACAAGTAGGTTACATTGTAGAGATGGTCTGTGTTGTTACTTGGCACAAATGTAGTTTCCTTTATTTTGTCACTGTTTAGAGAGCAGAGATGTCATTAGGTAGAGCAAAGCTGCTTAACCCTATGGTCCAAGTTACTGCTGACTGTGATGACATCGCGAGCAAACCAGATACATTTGTCAAAGATTTTGATGTTGTCATAGCAACAGGATGCTCTTCAGATATTCTTGTAAGCACTGATACAGTCAGAATTATTATATAAAGCTTATTCACTCCATTACAGATCTTGAACAGTATGAATGTTTTAATTGTGATTGCAGTTAAGAGAGAGTGAGGTTGACATGAAGCACAATGTCAATCAGAAGGTTGTAGATAATGTACAGTGCCATGACGTTGCAAGTGGTACTGCAGCTTGACTAATACTGTACATGTACATGCAGTTAAAGAAAATTCAGTGAAAAAATCTTCAAATTAGCAGCACTAACCATCTAACTTTTGTTTCAATAGCTACAGCAGAGAGCATAATTGAAGAAAACATACATTTTATACTGTCATTAACCCTCATCATGTGCAGATCCATTTACTGTACTTGGTCCATTTTGTTCCCAGACGCGGCTTGATGAGCAGTGCAATGCAAACAATGTTCAATTTTATGCAGCTGATGTGTTTGGTTTCTATGGTTACATGTTTGCTGATTTGGGGACTCAAAGATATGTGGAGTAGGTGCTACGAAATAGTGTTCTATGGATTTATGCTACAATAGTGTAACCATACCAGTGTCTCAAGTATTAACCTTATCAAACCAATATTTTACCAAATTGTTGACAATCTTTTAAACACTTTTTTTGCTTTTCAATCTATAATGTCAATAAAATATTGTTAATTTGATTTTTGATTGAAAATTACCAAATATGGTCAGGGCTATATAAAGACTAAAAAAAGAATTATTTTCACTGTTTTTAGGGAGCAGAGAAAGACTATTAAAGCGAGTGAGCCACTTAGGAAAAAAGCAAAAACTGATGATATACAAACTACACTAGTTGAGAAGGTGTGAAAAATAGTAAATTATTACTGCATGTTAATAAAAGTATTCCATATTCAAAAAAATGTAAAAAGTACAAAAAAAACCACTGTACAATAAATTAATAATACAAATAATATTTACTTCTTGTATGATTAAATGTCTTCTCTCTTTTGACAGTTTACAGAATTCTTCCGATATAAAGATGCAATCTGTTGTAAATTTAATAGTCAAACACCTCGGAAAACATTGAAGAGATTGTCATCTGTCTATTTTGTTCTACAAAGTAAGAGGGGAGTTGTGTTAGATTGTGTTTGTCTTGCAATCAAGTCAATTCATGTATGTATATACTGTTGGGTGATCTTAATGGGTACACAATGGGATGAAATATATACCTGCATTAGCAGCTATATGTACAGTACAATATGTTCTACGATGTTTTGCTAACAGTCTACTCTGTAGTAGATATGAAAAGGTTTCAGTAGAATTTTACTGGAATCTTGTGTTTTTGTTGTTATCCTTGCAGTATTAAACAGATTTATGGCAATTCATGGAAGACAACCAGAAGCACGGTCAGCAGAACATGATACAGAGGAACTGGAAAAGCTAAGAAATGTGGTGATGGAAGAACTCGACCTTGACAAGGATCTAGTTGATAACAATTTCTCAAGGTAATCTCAACGTTATTGTACTGTATTCAATTTTGCCCTGAAAGTAACTGTGAATAAATGTGTGTAAATTGTACATGTACAATGTTGCATTTTATTAATTTGCTTATCCCTTCACAGTCACTGCATTGCAACATTGAGTCCAGTGTGTGCCATCCTTGGTGGAGTTGTTGGACAAGAAGTAATCAAGGTATTAATGAATAAAAACAAGGTGTACATGTACAAAAATTTGTTTAAATTTGGTTTCCAGGTAACTTGGTAACAAAATCTTGCCAGATTCTATACAACCATGTTCGTGTGACATTGTTTTGACGCTTCTCTCCACCAGGCTGTATCAGGAAGAGATTGTCCCTTAAACAACTTTTTCTTTTATGATGGATTGGAAGGAAATGGTATGGTAGAGTGCTTCAAGTAAAGCAAAACATGTTTTGGCAACTGTAGGGATATTTTGTGTCAATGCACGTCTCCTGGCTACATGTATGTATAGAATATTCTCATTAATTAACAAGTCATAACTTGATTACACAACATAACCACATATTGCAAAAATACAGAACGTGTAATATAGTAGGAGTTTTAATAAACATTATGCCCTTTCCTGACTATCAAAGAAAATCAGTCGAGCAAATTCAGTTTTGGTTTGTAGACGCTTATCAGATTGTACAGGTAGAGCTGTGCAATATTGTTTAAGCATTTGTAAGTTACCAACATAATCTTGAATTCAAACCTATATTCCACTGGCAGCCAGTGAAGTTCTTTGAGCACAGGTGTGATGTGGTCATATTCAGTGTCAAACTAATTAGTCGTGCAGCAGAGTTTTGTATGTTTTGTATGCTTTTTTTGTTTGCATATAATAAGGTGTTCTGGAGCTCCATAAAGTAAGCATTACAAAAGTCAATTCGGGATGTAATGAATGCATGCACTAAGATTTCAGTTGACCTCGTAGATAAGTATTTACGAATGCTACTCAGGTTTTCGGAGATGAAAAAGTGATGATTTACATGTTGCCCTGACATGTGGTGCCATCAAGGACATGGATGAGTCGAATACTACTCTAATGTTCCTTGCATTTGTTAAAGGCTCAATGACGTTGTCACATACTGAAATAGATGTTATAGGAGGCAAAGATCGATGTCTTGCATTTAGGAAAATCAATTCTGTTTTGTAATTGTTCGTTTTGAGCATGTTGATTGACATCCATGTGTGTATGTCGCGAATACAGACTTCAATCTTTGTTTTTGCTGCCTCATGAGCTCATGAGCTACTGAGGATTGGAAAAAGAGATACACCTGAGTTTCATCCGCATATAGATTGAGACCCATGTCATGCTTACGGATAATGTCGGCAAGTGGTGCTGTATAGAGTATAAAGAGAATAGGTCCGAGAACCGATACTGTGGGTCGCCTCTTTTGTAACCCAAACTGCTGGTACCATTGTTGGCTTTATCCAACAATATGACTCTGTTTTATCCTTTTTACTTGATTCTCATGCCCCTGCTAAAAACGCATCATTACTTTACGCCCTTTCTCTCCATAGTACACCAATAAGATCAAGACCGAGAAAATTAAGCTTCGTAAAAACTTGAAAGATCCTGGCGCAGACGTATACGCGGAGTTGTATGTTGAACAATCTGGGTTTCAAAACCTTTATAAAACAATACAGAGAATTGAGGTGTGGCTAGTGTTTAATTACACCTTACATTTGTTGCCAGTAGAGCAACGTATTGTTTTTTAAGATTCTTTGGCTCACTTTTAAAGTTTTACACAATGTAGCACCTTCCTATCTTTGTGACTTAGCCATATCTTATATTCCTTCTCGCTCTCTGAAATCCTCTTCAAATCTACTCAGGAATCAGTCATACATCTTGGTAATCTATGGTAAAAGAACGTTTTCCTGTGCTGCCCCTGAACTATGTAATGCTCTTCCTCCCGATATCAGGGCATGGGATTTATTTACATCGTTCACAGGAGCTAAAAACTTGGCTTTTTACCCAAACTTTTTATCAGTCTTTTTCTTAACATAACCTTTAAAATGATTCAAACAATTACT
>JAUPMF010009221.1:0-15055 GCA_031471435.1 Stomphia didemon | reverse complement strand
ATATTTAATTTTGATTCCTGATTTTACTGATGATTTCATTATGTAAGGTTTTATCTAGTGGATATCTTATTTATTTATTTATTTATTTATTCAATTTAAATCAGCCACAATTCAAGACGAATACTGTGAGAGCAGAAGACGTTGCTACAGTGATTTAAGTGACGACAGCTGGGATGAAGAAGAAATGGAAGATACAAAGAAACGAACCCAGAGTAGCGAAGACCGAGTATTGTACAAAGAGATGCTCCCCAACAGGTCAAGTGCTCTGGATACTGTAGAACACTTATGGAAAGACTTCTCTGTTTACGACTATCCTAAAGATTTATCTAGTAGTCCACCAAAAGCGTCCTTGAAAACCGAGACTTGGTCTCCTTGCATTACAATCCCCAAACCATTCACTATGACTGTTAGAGAAGCTAAGAAATCCAGAGAAAAGAAAACGAGATCGCAAAGACTCTTAGAGGAAGAGCTAAAGACGAAGAAAAAAATAGAGGAAGCAGAACTGCAAAAGAAGTTTCGATCCCAGCCTATCCCTGCCACTACGTTTCTACCTCTGTATGACGAAATAACCCGACAAAGTGAGATTCGACGGCAACATGTACGAGATGTGAGCAGAGCCATGTTAAAGTCCACCGAGAAGCCTTTTAGTTTCACGAAAAGAGAAGGGCAGAAACGAGCCCTAACTCGCTCCAAGTCGCTCAGCAGCTTATCAGAACTGACACCAACGAAAGAGAAGAAAATCTTCCGAGCAAATCCTTTCCCTGCTCACCTGTTTGACTTGACATTGGCGGATAAATTAGCCGAACAAGATGAGTACCGAACCATTAAAGTCAGGATGCGCGCGCAGGAGACCTTGGCCAATTCTCGCCTGCCAATGAACATGGAAGGGCGTGGTCGAAAATACACCATTGGGAAACTACGCAACAAAACTAGGAAAGAAAAGGAGAAGAAAGCATTTATGACTAAAGATCACACGTTTAGGCCACAAATCAACTCCGATATTCCTGACTTTGATGAACTGCAATACCAGTTCGACAAGGAACTACGGAGAAAAAAGAAAGAAAAAGAGCCCACAGTGGTTGAACCGTTTCAACTGCGAACCGCCAGCTTATCGGACATGCGCAAGTCTCGTACTCTCGAAAGGGGGAGCAGAGAAAGGCCTGCTAGTGCCAGGCTTCCCAGCAGAGAGAGGCCGTTCGGTACCAGGTCTCTCAGTAGAGAAAGGCCTTCGAGTGCCAGGGCGAGCAGTAGAGAGCGACCGTCAAGTGCTGGACTTTCATATTCATCAGATACGCTCCCATTTGGGTAGGTATACCGTGATAAACATCAGGCATTTTAGCAGGATAATTCTCTTCATTATGCAAAACGGAACTCTAGTTATAGGGACGTTGTTGCTTGAAGCAGGTTGTCTGTATATACCAAACCAAACCAACTCACCCCAACCCCCTGGGGATAGGGGGTTGTACTACCACGTGACGTTATTAACGCCCTTTATTTTCTATTTTTTTAGAACAACCGAGTCAGCTCGTCTACGAGAAACTAAGATCAGGCAAAGCCTCGAAGAAAAGCGCACTAGAGATTCTGTAGAATTAGAAGAACAGCACAGAAAACTAAGAAGACTCAAACAACTTCGACCCCAGGTTTCACGAAAAGCGAAGGCTAACGATAATAGCTGGCAGCTGAAAAGAACGGCTGATGTGAAGATTAAGAGTTACAGGTAAGAAAGAGACGGGTTTTTACAGTACTCCCTAGGTAGATACTTCATATATGGTCTATTATTGTGGACTTTTCTTTGTCTATGGATATCCTTGTAGTATTTCAATCCTGATTGGACGTCCGCCCTAATAGACTATATATGAAGTGCCTACCCTCAATTACTGTAATATGATCGCAGTGAGCGTGCCCTGGCGTGTTTGTTAGGAGGATGTGTGGGACTTGCAGGGCAGCTTTCACTATCGTTTAGTTACATCCTGTGCATGCTTGAAACGCGCGCGCTTGCCGCGACATACGAACAGTCAGTTTCTGGGGTGGCCGAAATGCGTAGAGTCCTCAGTGTCAAGTCACGTGACAGTAGCAGTCAGGTCACGTGACAGGAGCAGCCAGGTCATGGCGTACGTGTACTAAACTAATAGAGTTGTGTTGTTGGAGTATGGGGAATATTTTCAATATCGAAGAGATGTTGATGACAGCGATTGTATTTCATCCCGTTGCTACAGGGAATCGGATAAAGCTAGAAAAGAAGAGTACAGACAAGAACTCGAAGAAATCCGAGGTCGTGTTGACAAGAGACCACTTTTGTTCGAGCGCCAGTCTCAGTTGAACGCCAAACGAAATGCCGAGCGAAAGTATGCTGACATTCTTCGAGACGCGGGCGTGGACGAGCAGATGGTGAGGAGCCTGGTGACCAAAGATGGAAAAATTGCCGATGTGGAGACGGAAGAGAGCGATAATGATTCGGATTTGGATTCGGGATCGTATTCTAGAAACTTTACAAGAGAAATGTCTGACCCTCGGGAATCCCTTAAAGGCGAGGATAGTGACGTAATAGAAGATATCGACTCGGATTCGTGTTAACTGTAAAATACATACGGGATACCTAGGTGTTATCCCGTACCCTTCCCTCTCATTCCCAAAAAATTGGTCGACTATCTCCATTAGTTGACGTCTGTTTTCTTCATTATTATCATTAAAACCAAAAATATAATTAAATATCAAAGTAATTATTGTCTGTAAAAACAGAAACTGCGAAATGTAACTTGAATCCATTTTCTCACTGCTCTAAGTGTATCCCAATAAATTAAACGTACATAATGTTGTGTTTTTTTACACCTGTTGCTAAGTGACAGCGTAACGTGTGTACGTACAGCCGTTCGTCTTTGAATGTCGAGAAAACTACAATTCGTTGAATACAATTCGGCATCCGGTGGCTGCAGTCATGGGTTGTCGTGGATTCTATTATCTTCAATTCAGTTATATTTGAAAACATTTTGTTCGTACTTTTCGTCTGCCATACCTCTTCGCCATACCATTTCCACAAAAACCAACCATAAATTCTAATTCGATAGAATGGGCCGCCTGAAAATCACCTTAAAGGTAACGATGTCACCCAAATAAGTTATTTATTGATTGATTGATATCTTATTACGTTGCCTCGAAAGAACTGAATGCACTCTCCTGATCGTTGCTACAGCAACAGTCAATATGTGTACATTTCTTGGTTGCTAGGTGACAGAGAGACAGCCGTTGAGAGACAGAAGGCCTCTAAGTTCTCCAGAAAGTGATTTGTGTATGTATACATAGCTCTCTTCATAAGTATCAAGAGCCAGAGATGACCTCTTTGCCTAATTCACTTCCTAGTTGTTCTTTTTTTCCCTCGAAAGTGCTTGATTTAAGTGCCGACTAATGGTTCACACCATTACCATGCGCTGCTTACGTTCAGGTGCGTTTTCCAGCTGCTTGGGTATCACCACCATCTCATGAATATTTAACAACCGGTGGGAAATACGACCACCCATTCTCACGCATGCGCCGTCATGATATCCTTATCTCAAAATGTTCTAATATTTTTCAAGTGTTTTTTATCGTAAACTTCGCAAGCCTGTTAAGTGTTAATTGTCACGTGTTCATGGAAGGTCGTAGTATGGTATATAATGCGAACTAGACTGGGTACAAAGTCTGCAGTGAGCACGCGGTGTTCACGTGCTGTTCACGCATAATGACGATGCCGTGATTTCACTTGGAAATGCAAATAATCCTGTGTATGCATCCTCTGATGGGTACCTGTCATTTAGAGGAACGAGTCTAAAAATAGAACGAACTGTAATGATACGGGAAAAATACCTGTCAGCCAAACCTGTTATATGGTTACTGACCAAACAGTCCCAAAACAAAGACAAAGCAAGCGTAAACAGAAGCAGGTAATGATGGATCGATCTGTCTCAGTTCCGCAATTCGAACCGTGGTCGGAGATCGGACCGAAAGCGGGCAGATATTATCTCCGATATCCGGGAAACTACCCGGTATATGCAACAAATTTCACACTGAATGAAGATTGGTTGTGGTGGAAGTCCGTTAATGATTGTTTTGATATCACAGTTGATAGGGAATTAAATAAGGAAATTCGGGTTTTGATTCTCAATGTATCTGCCGGCAACCTCCTTCTATGTCCCTTCTCGGTAGAACATCAGTTAGAACAATTTTTTCAAATCTGAAAGTATTTGGTTTCATCGGTCTGATCACCATAATCATCATCAACATTTCCACCACCATAAACAACACCAATAACAACAACACAAATTATGCGCCAACAGCAACTAACTGATACTAATAACAACTTTACTTTACCTCCCTGGTGAGAATCTCAAGCAATTACTAAAATACCCTAAAAAAACATACACAATAATTACGTATGAACAGTTCGCCTTTTCCCTTCGTCTGGTTCACCCATGCACTGACTTACTACTAAAGCTATTTCAGTACCAATATTAGATTTCATCAACCTACTAATGCAATATCTATTTCCATGTTCCAGGAATTAGAGAACCATGGAACTATTTGACGGTTTCCGCCCGTTATTATTAATCTCACATGAATAGAGAATGCAGTAAGTTTACATGTTGGGGATACATCAGTTTTTCCCGTTGTGAAAGTTTGTATGTGAGGAGAGTACATTGAGTTATTTCAGTTGGGTCTTTGTAATGTTTAGGTCAAGTAAGGTCGCTGTCTGCCACAATATTTAACCAACCTCGTATGGCTCGCTAAACCTCAATGACCGGTCGTTCTAGACGAGGGTCGTCCACCCAACTCGCTCTATCCCTGATTTCCTATCTGCAATGCAACAACAACGGGATAGAAAAGAGATAAGAATACAACAACAATAATGAAAATGAGATATCTGATATTAATATTAACGTTTGTCATTTCTTAGTGGGATTTGAATATTGGTTTGTCTGTCAGTCGTATAAACGACAAATCGCTTGTCGACAAGACTCTTGCCTAACCGACTCTTTGTTTGTGTAATCATGTCGTAGCGACCACTTATTTATTGATATTGACACCGTGAAGCATTCGGGTTATTCATTACACAACCTAAGAAAGCATTGGTGTGAAAATAATTGATCAATATGACGCGATTGTATTTTTTCCCGATAGAGAGCGAGTGAATATTCAGTTTACTATCAATTTGTGCAATCATTCATTCACTTTTCTGTATCACCTGAAAAATTCATCAGGATCAACGCGAACTGGTCTAGAATCATCGATTCATCACAACTATGACGTCGAATAAGTTTGACCACATGTCAATCAATCTAAGCACCGCCCCAGTACACGCCTAAATGAATTCAAACCGGTCAAACTGGTTTCCTCGCAGCAACGCGAGGCTGCGTGATGCTGGTGACGTCATCATACAAGATGTCTGTCTTTGTGTTTTGATGAAATAGAAGCACTGTGAGCAGTCCAGCCCTCACCACCTACACAAGGTAATAGAACGCGAAATAACGAACCAATCCTTTCTACAACCAACAAAGCCAAACATTAGTGGTATCGAGAGGCGTGTGTAAGTTGTGAAGCGACAAGAAATAGTCTGTGAATCGCGACTCATCCCACGAAATGGAAATGATGGTTGACCTGTCAACAAACCGAGTCAGGAGGGGGACGCGCGCTACTCGATGTCGTCAATAGATAATCGGGCTACGACGTTTTCGCTTTCGATTGTATTGGTGATCACCAAACGGTCTTGGTGGCTCGTAATTGCTTTACCTAACATCACTGAACTGTACATGAATGCAAATTATAGTTGGTATGTGACGTAGGGTAAACAAAAACAACATGTCAATCACGAACTTTACCACATAACAAACCGAAGCGGATCCGAGGTCTTCCGGGGTTTACCGAGTTTGCGCAAACAGGAGAATACTTGTGGTCGGACTTCCTGAGAACTCCGACCAGGGGGGGACTCACCTCGTGACGTATTGAGTGGAGGGTGAAGCGTGGTGAACGAGAGAACAATGATGGATGTCTTCGGGAAAAATGATGTTTGGTTGAGGGAATAACTCTTGGGATCGGGACATAAGATTAACCATATTTCTTTTTCGTCATCGCAGTTACTCATAAGCAACTGCAGCCCTCCATTGATTAAATATGGCGAATCCAGCCAACGTTTTCCGGGTTGGAGGTGAGTACGAGTGAGAGAGTGCGTTAGACATCACTCAAAGTGTTGTACATAAATATTGCCCAACTCCCCGCCTTCGTGTTCAGGCCAAAGATATTTTCTCTGGAGCTCTAATGATTGTTAATAAATCGATTTTATAATTCTTGGATTCTATGTTCAGTATTCTGGTTAACCGGGCATGGTTTTCTTCCACGTGTGTATTGCGTTATTTTGTGCCGGGAAAACTCCAACAAAAGCGAGCGGACTGCCTTTGATTCGAGGCTCCGTCCGAACTCGCGATGTAAATATCCGCTAATTTATACGAACATATCCCTTATGCGATGCAGTTATCTTTCTCAGTTTTTCATCTTCAAGGATGTATTAAAAATAAAATTTATCCCCGGGGAAGTTTCCAGCAAGGCACGGGAACGAAAGTCAAATTTCGTTGTGTTCGCCGGTTACGGCCGCGCGTTGCCCGTGATAAACTACATGTGCGTTTCGGGACGAAACGAGATCGCTCGGGTTGTACAAATGGGAAATTTACTGAAAAAAGACTAAATATATAAACTTTTATACTTTAGATTACGTGTTTGTCGAAACAAATCCATCACTGCCGTACCAGATACGAAGAATCGAGGAGCTTACTAAGGTATTGTTTGTTAAGGGGGCTCGATACCTCTCATGTTTGACAATGCGCGAAGGCGAAGTTTTGGCGACATTTCACGCTGATTTTGTTTTTTTCACTCACTCAGACGAGCAATGGACAAGTTGAAGCCAAGGTACAGGCTTTTTATAGGAAAAGAGATTTTTCTTCCAACCTTGGTTTCCAAGCAGAGAAGCATTTGAGTAAGTCCATTGTATACTCATCATTCATAGAGACATTGCTTGGTGTGCTAAGGTCTCTGCTTAGGTTTATGCTATCTGTTCACATTTCTAAGAATATTTCTAATGTAAGGGAAGATGAAATTTAACTTTTGAAAAATATTACGTTTCTATGACTACACAAGTGTAATCCCATATTAGGGAACAGTTGTGGTTTAGCGCACAAGTGTAACTTAGAACTGAGTATGGTATTTGCATAAAGATGCTTTGCATTGTGGTCCTATCTATTCATTAGATTGATTCAGCTTTGTCTTTGAGATATTCCAGACGTTCACCTGTCTTCAGCAGTCACTTCCCCTCGTCGAATAATGAATTTATAATTCCTATGCCCTAGAAGAAATGAAACACTTTGTGTAGTCCGCAAAACAATATATTGATACACCAACATTGAATGCTGAACTACAGATAGCAAACTTGCATCGTTGCCCATTACAAGAAATTAATAAAACCAATCATTTAGTGTTTGTCCTCTGCAGATTATCGAAGAAAACATACATACATTACAGAATATATTTTTCACTTATCCTTATCCTAAAAATTTTTTTATCAAGAGTAAGAAGTTCTTTTTTTCCAAGTAGGAATTTTTCTTTGTGTATAGATTTTTATTTTTTTTATTGATTAATACTTTCTAGGCTTAAATATTCATGCCTCTGGTACAATTTATTGACATTTGAAATATTTGGCGATTCTCAGGACAGCTGTCAAGGGTGTAATCTACAGTAGATAAACATCTACTATTAATATCTATCTGCATATATGCATACAAGGAGTATCCTCTAACCTCTAGGTACCTCTAGGTACTCTAACACACTGGTGAATTTCAGTAATGAGCGTTTCACGTGGTCACATAATGTGAAAAAATGTTCCGCACATTTTGAAATTGCAGTTAACATTTATAATGAAGTAAATAAACAGTGTTGGGCTCACAGTGTTAAATAACAATAAGAACTAATTTCTCTTCTGTGTACTACTATGTTCGTTAACTAATAAGTGGAATTAATTTTTTTATGCCACTGATAATTATCTCGCAGACTAAAAAACATGCATTTGCTTTAATTTATAATCCCAAATCAACTGGATCAAACTCCTGGAATCTTCAGTAGAAATGATCCAACATTATTATTTGATGATTATTTATTTATTTATGATTATTCTGCATTCTAAAAATTATTTTCTATTTTTCAGTACAAGCAGAAGAAGATGCTGAAATTGAGATGGGAGACGGCGAGCTAGAGGACGTTGTACGCCACCAGTTGTGTCACAGGGAAGTGTTCTTGACTCGGCAATATGAAAATATCAATGCAAACACGATACGGTAAGAACTTTCTTTGAGCTCATTAGCATTTTGAATGAATATATTTTAATCTAATTCAACTTGTAAAGGAGATGGTTGTAGAACCATGCAAACCAAGTTTGTTTGTGCATGGTGTAAATTTTAATATAATAAAATTACATACTTACATTTTCCAGCCCCAACACACGATACTGTCGTTTTCTTTCAGAGGAAAGTGCCTTGTAACATTATATAACGAAGCAGAAGAACTGCCAAAGTATTTAGAGAAAGAGGTGAGCAATATGTTATCCTCTAAGACTGAACTCACTGAAAATTTCATGTTTATGAATTTTTGTGGCTACTGCCTTCATATATGAAGATGAAGCCACTCTGTCATTGGGTTGTAAGTCTGTCCATGAGAGTGCAACACTTGATGTTGCTATTGCGTAGTGATTGGTTTGGATGATAATTACTTGAACTGTGAATGTTTTTCTTTCTTGACTGTCACCAACATATTTATGATTTATTCAACTAAGTTGTTACGTCTGTTTTTTGATTTTTTATTGATTGAAACTTAAAACCTAAATTTTTTATGTGCTTCTGGTTACAAACGGTTGCCACATGTAGACCTAGGGATTAGGATACAGGCTCAGATTCTAGAGCCATCTCAAACACATACCAGGCCATCAACTCCAAATAAATTATCACAGCAACAAATTCACAATAATGCTAACTTAAATGTTTTGAATTCTTTGAATTTTTATATTCACATTTTAAAAGTTGTAAACTCAAACTCCATCTAGTTCTTCAGTTTTTGTAGTTCAGAAAAACCATTCAAATCTTTTAGATTATTGGGGATTGTTACCCAGTACTATGGACTGGTCTTTGAGGCACAATACTATTTATATCACTCATGATTGTGAATTGCGTGGCTGCAATTATGCACCCTAATAAGCAGTCCGTTAAGTCCACCAAAGCACATACATGTGAAGCACATTGAGACCTTGTTAAATGCGCTATATAAGTGCAGTATTTTTGTAGAGAAGTAACTGATAATGTTCGATTGCAGGACTGGTTTTGTTATTTCCTGGTGTACGACCCTCAACAAAAGACACTAGTTGCTGACAGAGGAGAGATGGGGATTGGAGCTGGTTACCAAGCAATTGTACCAAAAACAACAATAGATAGTTAGTAAAACCACTTTATTCCTGCAAGCCACATGTTTATAATAAAAAAAATATAAATAATATTATACAATTTTAGAATTTTTTTTTTTTACATTTTTTTTTTTTTTTTTTACATTTTATTCATTTTTGTAGCAAAGACAGATGATAGAAACCTTTCAGACATGGAAACCTTAGTGTGGAATCCAGATAACACTCTATCAGATAGAGAAATAGATCAGTTCCTTGTGGTAGCCAGGTATGTAAACATTGTGGATAGTGGTGTATTTGTCTGCTGGTTGTCCTATGTTAGCTATATCAGCTACTTATTTTGACTGGAATCACTAACCAGGTCTGTTTCAGTGACCTTTTAACTCATCAATTAACAATGCAAGGGCGAATGAACATGAAGTTATATTGTTTTTCCACAAGGTTAAATGTTTTGCATAATTAGTTACACATGATTCAGATTCAGTTTCAGTTTCATCATGGAAGACCTAGTATATTACCACTAATACTTTCTTATGGTATATAACTGATACTAACAGTGCTCGAAATAAAGGCCGGTCAACAGATAATGCCGGCCAAAATTGGTATTTGACCGGTCAAATTCGTTTTTGAACTGTCTTAATTAAAATAACTTCTATCTTAATCTTTACAATCCAGAAATAGGCAATGACAGTTCAAAAATATATTTGATTGTTGTATGACTGGTCGCTATTTCTATCCTTGACTAATGTGTTTGTTATGGTTTAGGTCAGTGGGCACATTTGCTAGAGCACTGGACTGTAGCAGTTCAGTGAAGCAGCCCAGTTTGCATATGAGTGCAGCGGCAGCCTCACGTGATGTTACACTGGTGAGATATATGTATATGAGATATATGGATATGAGATATATGTATATGAGATATATTGGGAGTCTGAATAATTTTATTATCACTGCTGTGATGTTTGGCCATGTGATGGCCATTCAGAATTCACCAAAATATTACAACCATAGGCCTTAAAAAGTCCTGAATTTTAGTATTTTTATGTCAAACCTTGGTGCTACTTGAGGCAGATATTGGCATAAAATTGAATTACATGCCTGTAAACAATGAAATTACATGAATTACATGCCTGTAAACAATGAAATACTTACCAGCATAAAAATATGGACAATCTTTGCCGAACTACCAGAATTGTTGTTTAATGTCCCACCCATTCAAATCTGCTCCATATTCACTGTCATATTGTGTTGTTGTTCTAAACTTATTTCTTGATTTTGTAGTTTCATGCTATGACCACCCTTCACAATAACTTGTATGGCTTGAGCAAAGCTCTGTCTTACTTGGTACCGTCTGGTGGTCCTGTTCTGTGCCGAGATGAAATGGAGGAGTGGTCAGCAGGTAAGCTAGCTGATTGGCTACCTGGGACGACATTTGACATGGTTCCGAGATATAGTTCCACATGTACTTTAGGTTTTACTGAGAACAATGAAATGTCTTTGTCATTGTAGGAGAAGCTAACCTGTTTGAAGAAGCCTTGCAGAAGTATGGCAAAGATTTCACTGACATACAAAAAGACTTTGTAAGAACACTTTTATTTGTGTGTCAGTAGAGTGATGCGTATCTCCAATTTGATTATCATGGTAATAATAGCCAATAAACACCCAACTGAAATCCACTTTTATTTGTTGGTAGTTGCCATGGAAATCCCTGACCAGCATAGTAGAGTATTACTACATGTGGAAAACAACAGACCGATATCTACAGCAGGTTAGACAACAATCTTTGTAAACAGACATGGTGCTGATTATTTTTACATCCAGTTTGCACAATATGGAACTTATTTGCATAGCCGTAGTCTTGAGTTGTGTTTTAAAGTTGTGAAAATAACATGACCTGTTGTTGCTATAGTCTAATTATGCAATGACTGCTTTTCTCCAGAAACGCTTGAAGGCAGTTTCCAAGGAATGCAACCTTACACAGATATACATCCCTGGCCTGTAAGTGATAAATGGACCCATTGACGATGACCATAATTTGTAAAAAAATATAGTTAAAATAAACAACAATAAATGGAGTCACACGATCGGCTGTAAAAACGCTGCCATCATGACCTTGAATGCTCGCACACTTTTTACTAGACAGCTAATTTCATTATCTATAGCAGATAATATAATTATCATATCATGTGCGCGCACGCCAGTCAGATGCGAGATAGCGAGTAAAATATATAATAATAGTAATAATTACTCTCATTGGTTCTAGAAAGTTTGTAATGCATTGTCTGTCTGTCCACAGAGCACCTACTAACCCATCTCAGCCAGGCAAGAAGCAGACGTCGACAATCATCCTTACCCCTCCCCCTGGGGTTACATGTAATCTGGTTGGAGTGACCTGTGAAGGGTGCTTTGGTGAGTCTTATTAATATGATATTTTATATTTTTGTATAATGTTTTTATGTAAAAAAATTAAGAAATCAAAAATGTCAACTTGAAAAACTAGAGGAACTTACTGTTTTTATTCCTGTATGCAGGTACACAGTCCCAGCAGTGGTACCCATGGAGCCCAAACAACTCTGCACACAAACTCTGGCTTTGTACTTTGTGCTGGATATACTGGAAGAAGTATGGAGGCCTAAAGCGACCTGGTATGGCATCATATCTAGATATATTTACATGGTTACTTGGGCCAATTAGGAACTTTTGGCAAATCATTGTTTTACTCTATTTGTGTGTGTGACGTCTAACCTTGTTTCCATCTGTTGTTTAGATGGGTTTTCAGGGAGAGGTCAAGATGGTCTGGAGCCAAGATATACTTGTCGGATATGTGGCAAAGTGTTCAATCGAGCAGGTAGACTAACCAGTCAAACAAGACCACTTTTCTTAGTTAATCTTTGGCCTAAGTCTGAAAATGTATTTAGTGTTTTAATTTATATAATATAAATTTAATATTGTTATGTTTAGAACGTCTCTCTAGTCACATGATGACCCACAAGTCATACAAATGTGTTGTCAGAAGCTGTGACAAGGTAACCTTTTTTCACTATTTCTCAACCTCGTTCCCAAGGGCTCTCTCTTTTAAAAAAAGCGAAGTGAGAACGGGGAACGAGGTTGATCATTCCTTTTTACGTGCACACAAGTTTATTACCAATGTTTATTTGTCTCCACAGTTCTTTAACAGCAAAGCCACCCTTCAACGCCACCTGACTGGAGGCCATGGATATCGACCACCCAGCCCAAGAAAGCTCAAACCCCGTTCGCCATTCTACATGAAGTCCACACAACTGACGAGGGTCTCACGTCGCTTGTGCAGCGAGCTGATAGATCTGACGCATGCGTGTAGAAAGCCTGGCGCCTTCATGAACATCGCTGAAATCAAAACACAATGTAAGTGAGATATTTCTGCTTCTTTTGTCAAATGTTCGGATTCTTTATTTATTTTGGTCGGCATGGATTCGTGTGATCTCGGATCGTAATCATATTGACTTCGGTCAGCATCGCAAGTGTTCTCCATTGAGTGTAGTTAATGTTTCTTTCTCTAGGTGTGAAGAGGGTAGTAGACCCCAAGCAGACTGCAATCCTCAAAGCTGAACGCAAAATGAAGAAGAGAGTGCTCGAAAAGGCAGTGGAGTACATCAAGGCTAACCCTCAAAAACTGACCAAACCCACCAAACCAACACTACTGCCACTGCACGGCGTCAATGACCAAGACGCCTCCCCACCCACATCGCCTGGCCTGTCAGTCACCTCCCCGGCCCGCAAGATGATGCCACCCATCAAGAGCTACCTCTCTTCCTCCACGCCCAAGTCCAACACATGGAAGTACTCTGCTATACCTCCACTAAAGACTGTCACCCAACCCACCAACCACATGTTAGCTCGTAAGCGCAGCTATGAGAGCAGTGGAATGCAGCAAAACGGCATAGACAGTGAGTTGGTTGACCGGGTTTTGTCCCCCCTAGATTTGGTGAACAAGAAGAGTTACACGGGAGGGGTAGTGTAGCAACTCCTCGTAAGATGTGTTCTGATTGGATACCTAAAACCGTGACAATATAATTCATCGTCTGTTTCAATACTTTATTTTCTATTGTACTTTGTGTCCGGTATCGATTCTATGAGATGTTACGAGCGCCGCTGTAGACACTGCCCTACGAGATGCTGTACTATTGGTAGACTAACTTTTCATTTCTTGTCCAAGGCCCGGCCCCTAAGAGGATGAGTGCAACGTCACCCCTCGGCAAGAAGGGCTGTGAATGCTCCTATTGTGGGAAAATGCTCCACAATCAAGGTAAAAATCATAGTGTACGTGTCTTTCCCAGGCCTTTGAAGACACCGTTTCCAGTCCCCAGTTTCACCCAGTTTCTAGTCGCATGTCCTCAGACCAGATGTTTTTTGTATTGATAACAAACTCGTGTTCTGTGTATCACCAGCGAGCCTAACGCACCACGAACAAACAGTGCATTCCTCTGCCGAGGCGCCTAAACAGAGAAGCTACCCTGCTTACTGTGACGTCACCCCCACCATGGGGCCTGGGTCTAATAAGATAGCGCCCTATGCACAGCACTCGGTAACATCCTACAACAACGGCCAGACCGACCACACCCTGAAAAACTACGGTGCTCCATCGCCGAAACCAAAGTCTTTCTTAGTCCCGAAGAATTCACCACATAAGACTCCAAGTCTCTTAAACTCGAACAGCAAACCATTGCCCAAGGGACCCCCCGTGGCTAGCAGACGGAGTCTCTCCCAGGGGAATGGTGCGTACTCGAGGGACAAGGTCAATGCCCAGTACATCGATCCACCGGAGGAGTTCCAATTTACGGCCAACCGTAAAATAAGGTAAGGTAATTGAGATGAAGTTTATCGGGGATTAATCAACGGTGAAAAGAAAAATTGTGAATTGGATGTGAATTGGATGTGAATTGAATGGGAATCTGATAGGAATTGGATGGGAAGATGCCATGACTTATCAACGTATCCTTTTGACACAGAAAAGCACGTAAAACTGTGCAGCTCGATGCTCAGAGAAGAGTTGCTCGCTGTCCGTGGAGAGCAGTGAAATGCAGCCCGAAGTTGCGCGAGATGATGATGGAAATGAACCCGCAGTTGGTGAAGGAGAAAATCGCCAAACTTCAAAGCCTGAACGCAAAACAAATCGTCAAAGATTTGAAAAAGCCTGAGCTCTCACCAATCAAGCAAGAAGCGCCTTTGAAAGAAGCAGAAGTCGAGGCTATCGTCATTGACGATGACTGATGCAGCATGTCGTCTCGTACCTCGATGTTAGTGGGTTAGCGCTATTGTCTCTTTTCACGCGGCGGCCAGAAAGAGGCTCAGGTGTGAAAACGAAGACTTTGATTCTTCTGGGATTCAAGATGAAGCCGTGTGAAAAGAGTCAATTTAGACAGGCCATGATTTCCCTCCCAAGTACCCAAGATTGGTGGTGTAGTGCATAGCGACACGGGTGAAAAACGCACTGCGCATGTTCGGAAATGTTCGGAAAATTCATAGACGCGTCGTGTTTACCAATAAAACCATTGGAGATTCACCGGCGTTTGGTAAATCTTTAAAGTTAAGGCCGTCCGTGTAAAGTTAGTGCTTATT
>JAUPMF010009111.1:3228-15225 GCA_031471435.1 Stomphia didemon | reverse complement strand
GCACCAGTGAACTATTAACATAACATAACAGTTTTGAAGATATTCACATAGAAGTGCTTGCAGTCTAATATTATTTAATGTATGTCTATTTGTGTTCAAGTTGTTGGAGTAAAATTTACTTTATAATCCTTCTTCATAATCTTACTTTACAATCCTACATGTACTTTAGAATTCTACTTTACATGTACATGTATGTACATGTATACAGTATGGCATATTTTAGGTACTGTTTCAGCTATTTTGCTGTTTTTTCTGATAGACTGTTAATTGTGATCTAATAAAATTTACCTATGATATAAAATGTGTATAATTATACACTGTACATGTAACCTTGAAATGAGTGTTATAGAACAATATTCTTTCTAATTTAAGGCGATTCTCCACTATACATGTACGTAATAGTTCTCTTACAGTACCGTTAACATTTATATACAGTGCATATACAGTATTTAAACCATGTCTTTATAAATAAACTGCACCCCAACATCGTTAGCTCAAATATTTAGAAAAATTATATTTTTGGTAAAATAATGTTCAGACGAGAAACTGCTAAATAAAATTCTATAAACAACAATCAAAGTCTCCCAGTCACAAGTGTTAAAAGGTCAGTTACTCGCGTTTAGAGCATCACTGTATCAAACCATCAAATACAACACACCAAAGAGCAAGTGTGAGAACTAAAATTAAGATTTAAGAAGTGGCCAGTAATTTGGTAAAACAAATTAGGAAACAAGTGTGTCTTGCTTATATGGCAGTTATTTCATCAGTTTGCACAACGTTTGAGAAGATTATGGTCTCCAGAACCTTCTAGAAATCACCCTAGGGGTTAATTAAATAACAGTTAAATTGTATGTTTATAATGATGAATTTATAGCACTAGGTACATGTATAAGCCGTGAATTCTGATTTCAGTGAATGTCAATCTGTGATACAGTACATGTATTTTAATTTCTGTATCACCAAGCAATACGTGTTCATCTGTGCAGTATATTTCATATAATAATAGAAGTGAACAAGACGGCACTATTTTATTGGTTGCTAAGGGCAACCTATCGCCATTTACTTGTATTTAGTTTGTAGTAATTTATGCAAAAACAGGTCTTTTCCCAAGGTCATCTTTTACAAAACAAC
Source organism: Stomphia didemon (assembly GCA_031471435.1). Lineage (NCBI taxonomy): Eukaryota > Metazoa > Cnidaria > Anthozoa > Actiniaria > Actinostolidae > Stomphia > Stomphia didemon. The sequence goes on along the minus strand of JAUPMF010009111.1, from coordinate 14,094 downwards.
AAGGTAAAAATAATGTTTGTAGGTTATATTATTGTTCCTTGATGAATATCCATGTGTTAATGATGTTTATGGAAATAACTTTATTTTGTTTACCAAAGAGGAACCACACATTTTGCTCCTAGATCTGTGTGAAAAATATTTTGACTACATTTTCATGTTGTCTTCAATCTTTACTAAAGTAGCAGGTAGAAACAGGTACGAATGTGTCATTCATGTATCATGTGATTTTGTAAGTAATTAAGGCTGCACCATGCAGATTTGGAATCCTATTTCCAACGCTTAAAATCTCTAGTTTTGGTGGTTATATTTAGGTAGATAGATCCATGCTTTTTACTTAGCAGATGTTCTATTTACTGTATCTCCAATGTGTTATGGCTAGCAAAAATCATTTCATTCTCAAGAAGTACACTGAATATTATAGAGAACCAAACAATATGAGTCAGTTACTTTTTTGTTAAAACTTTTGTTTGCATGTTTCTGTATTTTTTTGCTGTTGCTTTTCCTGACAATATTCCACAAGGAATGGGAGTGGTACATGTATAGCATGTGGAAGAAAGCAGTGTAGATTATGCAATAATGGGTGTTGTTAATCTGATGAATATTTAATAATATAACATTCCAACTGAGCTATAATTCTGTAGCAAACCCAATTTGCAACAGGTACAACTTAATTTACAGTTAAATAAGGCTTAACCATTATCTACAGTATGCGTCAATCAATGCATCATTTTCTTATCTTACTTGAAAATACTGTTAGTTTCTCTATTGTAGATTATAAATAAAATATGTTTTCTGTTCAGGTTTAGATAGTGAGTAAACAACTCCAAAGTACACTGTGTCTTGCATAATGTGTATTGTTTAAGTTCTCTGTGTTGGCTTGATGCCATAACAATACAGGTGCCCAGCGAATTACCTCACATCTACTCAGTGTGGCTAGCAGCACTAGTACTCTGCATTTGGGCCTTGCAAAACTTGGACTACTTTTATCTCAATTTTGATTTTGCAACATCGAATCTTCTTAATTTGATATTGAGCATTGGTCTCCTCTGTTGAGTATTACGTTACTGCCTGATTTTGTCACCCGCATTTAAAACTCTTGGAAGACTTGCTTGTGTACTGTTCTACCATCATGGTAAGTTTTACAAATGATTTTCTAATGCCATGTATTCTATTTAATGAAAAACATGTGTAAGCTGATTGCAAACACTTTAACACAAAAATTTATTTTATACACTTCATAAAGCTTTTTGTGCAAGTTCAATAACAAAAAATTAGTGTGATGTTTTTTCATTTGTTTCAGACCTTTTGTTTGGTGTTCCTTGTAACATATGTGTAGCCTATTTTTTGCTTGTATATTCCCCCCTGTGCAATCAATCAAACCAACTGAAAAGTTACTGTACCTCTAATTTAATTTTAGTCTTTATATATGACATGGACATTGTTTTGTCAGCTTCATTTTTTTCCAATTATTATCCTTTTTATCAAAATAATAGATGTTAAATTAGTACAGTTCCATAATATTTTCTAGGTAGCTACATTAATTTGTATAATTATTTGCATATATACTTTGTATTACTGATGGAAAGAGACTGGTCAATCCTTCGTTATCACAATTGTGTTAAAATGCCTGGTTATAATATATTTTTGGAGTTCAAAACATTAACATAAATGTCTTTTAAAAATGTAATTATTACTTGGGTTTTTTGTAGGAAATGCCCGAATTATAATTTGCCTTTTTTTCCAAATTTAGTCACAAATCCCTGTCGAGTCTCTAAAGCGCATGCATAGATCTCAATAAGCACATGTATTCCAAACACGAATGTTGAGGGATGCCTGAGTTTACACAGTTTTGCATCTAGTTATTATTTAAAGTGAGAAAATGAGTCCAATTAAATTGCGTGATTCTGGTATGGTCATGGTACAGAAAGTTTCCCACTCATAGTTCATGGTGCTGACTGAGACGGTGCATACATGTACATGTTACGGCAGTACTGTATTTTAATGTGGCTAATATAATAAGGCAAAGTTAAAATGAGAAAATGCTGGCCAGTGATGAGTTTAATTGAAGAATGATAAATTATTTAATTTACCGTATACATGTACAAAGTAAGGACAATGTTTACAGTATAAAGAAACATTAGCTTTTGGTTCTTTCATTTTAAGGGATGACCAGTCCACCTTATTTTGATTAGGATACTTCATGCGCAGTACTTGACTTTCATTTAGATTGTGTAGATAAAGACAGACCATATAACATTTATTTTTAATTTCTAACTGGGAGATGGACGAAAACAAATTCCAATTTGAAGAGTTGATACTGTATTCCAGAGTAATATTTTACTATGTTTCAACTAAGCCAAATTAAAACCTTGACGTTTCTAAGGTATGAGTTTTTGAGATACAATGTACAAAATATGTAGTTATAAAATATTCAAGGACAGTCCTATCCAATTTCTAGATTGTTATCTTGAGTTAATATTCACTATGACTCATGATTGTCCGTCTTCAAATGTCTTCAATTTTCCTTAAATTGCTTCAATTAAATATATGTAACATGCTTGTTGCTAAAAGGTTTTAAGGCCGATAACAGAAATAGTTTTATACCCAGTCACTTTATTTCCTATTTTTTGAAAATGTTGAGGTGTTTAGAGTTGAGTTATACAATCGTGGATATGTCAGTGTTTTCTACAGTTTTTCAGAGCTTTCTCTTCTAATCTAAGTAGACATATTCTGCCTAATCTGAATGCCATGTGGTGTGATATTGACTAAGGCAGTTGCTTTAGAGTTAGAACAAAAGAAAGTCTTAATGTATGCAGTACAACACTCTGAATTCACTTCTAAAACTGTTCAAGAATGTGATGGTATTTAGTTCAGATCCCCCTGGTAGTTGCAAAATATAAATTATTGTACTTGTTGGAAATGACTTTGATTAAAGTAGCTAAAAAGCAGGCACATACCTTGTGATGTCCATCACTTGTAATTATCCTGCTGATTTTTAAAGGTATGAAATTTTCATTGTCTACCTTCTTTTCTCTCATTTTGTTCTTGAAGAATAACATAAAAAGGTGTTGTCTTTGATGTTTTAACTAATGTATCTTTGTCAAGCTTTGCTTGTTAGAAAATGAGACACTGTTTTGTTCAGAATAAGAAGCTCCCATTTCTGTTTAAAATGATGTTATATAAAAGATTTATAAGTCACTGCAAGTGAGTCAGGTGAGATGGTATTTATTGGATATTCCCTGATTGGTTGAAGGCTAGCCAATCAGTGGATAATAGGGATTGATGAGCATTCCCAGCATGCCTGGTTGACCAAGCTCCAATAGTACACCTCATAACATGAAGACAGTGCATAATTAATTATTTAAGTAACTGGCTTTAAAAATGGCACTAAATTTACATACAGATAAAAGGAAGAGAGATTACAGCAGCCCAAACATAATCAAGAATGTTCCTTATCTCTCTAATAATGTTACACGATTCTACATAAAGTTATAAAATTATACACTGTAACATTCCTACACTAATTATATTAACAATAACAACAATAACAATAACAACAACTATTTATAAGTGCATCTCATATAATAAATAACAATAATAAAAATACCAATAAAGCTAACTAAAGTTACCATTATAATAGACAATACAACTAACTAAATATCAAGCATTGAAAGAGATACAAATAATGAATAGTAAATCTAAAAATTACTTGGGAAATACAATTGGTTTTAGGTATTATTGTTCCATGTACAGTGTGTAGTGTATGTAGTGCATGTACAGTGTGTAGCGTATGTACAGTATGCACAGTATGTAGTATATTTGTGAGGATAATAACAGGTGACAAGTACGCTGTACATTATATAGTCTTCAGTTATGATGAATTGAAGCGTTTCATTCTCTGTAGGCTGGGTTTAATTGAGTTCAGTAATGCATTGCCACAGAGTGGAGGACTCCGTTAAATGATTTATATTAAAGTACATAATGTGATTGAAATTGTGTATCTTCACAAGGATTAGGTAATAATGGAATGTTAGGTAAATCCTGCAGATCGAAATACCTAATATTTTGTCTGGAGAATAATACGAATAGAAAAATGTATTATGTGATAATTATTTTGATTCAGTATATATATATTGCCTTCAGGCCAAAAAAAGTATGCGTGTTTCTGTTTCCCTGACTAACCCTATTTTTTCGGCACCGACTCAATTTTTTTTATTGCAGATAGTGCCACAGGGATCCCAACTATTGAAAAAAAATTTTCAAAAAATAATCTCCAATAATTTTCATAAAAAGACAAAAAAATATACATTTATACTTACATTTATGGCCTTATAGTTGTACTGTATTATCTATACCTTGAGTCATAAAGTACATTATTTTATGGACCACAATGTGTTTTTTATTAAATAAATGTACAGTAGATTGTACAGCTGTCCATGTGTATATAGAGTAGTTTTGGTTTGTATGGAAACGGTTACGATATAGAACTTCACATAATAGTGACACTGAAATGGCTTAATGCCGAACCAATCATACATGTGAAAACACTGATTGACCAATCAAATAAATTTGTTACAGTGCTGAGTTGTAGCTTTCCCACTCCTAATTACATGTATTTACATGTACTGCATTAGCAACAAAGTGCCTTTAATTGATCAGTCAAGACTGTGATATTTTGATTGGCAAGGCTAATTTGACAGTCAAATTTATTTGTCACAAATTTAAACTAATTGTGACAATTAGTACAAAAATGTCAGTGATTGTCAGAAATAATGTATTCTTGAATGTGAATGCAGTAATTCTGTAAGAGTCTTTCAGTGTCTTATGCTATGAAGTATAAGATCTATATCTTATATATTCAGGTTTGTATGCAGATTCATTTCTTTATAGCATGGGGTCAAGCAGTTGTCAATACTGATGTCATGCTGATGTTGGTTGCTCTGATGAAAAATTCAATTTTTTATTAATGTTTGCACATCAAAACCAGCTGTCAGCACAAACTCAAAGATATTCCCACGTTACCTGCCAAATTGTAAAATAAAACTCTTAATGCTCTTTGGAATTCTTTCATAGTGAACAAAACAAACTAGCCCACAAGCTTATGACTACAGATGTAGGCTTTTTGAAACCAGACAAATTGTTTTCATACGTGTCATATATACAAACCCACAGAAATGTTATTTTGATAAGGAACTCATTTCTCTTTTCCTTGCATCCAAAGAGAAATATCATTACATTCTGAATTGAATTGTATAACTTATATGCATTGTAAGGCTGAGATGTAGGAATATAATGCATTTTTTGTATCAAGTACAAAGATACTCCCAAGGAATTCCAGTCACTTAAACTCTTGTTATTTCCTCATCAATTTGTTGAACAAGCAATTTTTTCCGATGGCTGATTCAACAAATCTCACACATCAAGATAATAAGTTGGAAAGTGATTGGAGATCTGTCAATTGTGTGGGTTTCTTGCCTATATTTGGAGGCATCGGCTATTGTGATGTCATTGTAGAGGTGTTTTACTAAGCTCCTCCTCCTAGGCAGATAGACTTCAACTAAACATGGGTTTGAGATTGGATTGCCTATTAGGGGATCATGGTGATTCAGTCTTGGAAGTTTGACAGAGTAAAAAAATGTGCACATGGAGAAATTCAAAATGGTTTTAGTGCCATTATAATGGATGATGTGTATAGTTATACAGATGAATGGAATAACTGGGAAAGCTACTTAGAAGACAGATTGTTAGTGAGTACAACATTAATTTAATATGGCTGTTGTGAACAAATAACAGCTTAAACTTTTATCATAACACATAAGTTGTACATGTACTCCTTTCATTTGTAACTTGTTTTTTTAGAGATTTCTATGAATTTCTTATATTTCTACTTGTTTTGGTCACTCGTTTTGATAAAAAGATATGAAATTGTCTCTTGTTGTGTTGTGCAAAATGTATCTCAGGGTTGGTAGTGTTAATTAATGAATTTATTATATTCACTATCTTATCACATCTAAAACATCTTTTTATACACTGGTAAATCCTCACTCTGATATTACCACTAGAAAATCCTTTTTCTGGTCATTCTCATCTCAATTTTCTGTGTATTTTGGCATTAAAATCAAGTCACACCTTGGCCTCATGCAATGATGCTTTGTGAATTACTCTCTCTGCTCAGACCACAGCAACCACTTGTGTTAACTTTCATTCAGTATTTTCTCACAGATGCCCGAGTCTTGTTAGTTGTAGTTTCTGAAAACAAACTCTCTTCGCTGGTGTTACTATCATTGATTTAATATTAGCTTATTTTATGCTGTGTGAATTTTCAGTCTCTCAGCTTTCACTGTAAATATGGGATTTGTTGATAGTCTGTTTCGTAATTGTGGCTATAAACCTAAACTTTAATGTTTATAAAAATATATATAGATTTAAACAACCGTTTTCTGTCACTCAATTGCCATTTTCCCTCCAATCTTTGCTCTTGTATGCTTCATGATTCATATAACTGTCTTTGTATGATCTTTGTAGCAAAACAAAACCAGGGTAGTTTTTTTTAAATATTACCCACAACTTCTTATTATAAATAATAAATGATTGTAGATGCCTTCAGTGGGAATATGATTTGCATCAATGGTAGATGTTCCCACGTTTAGCTTTACACATTTTAACTTGATTAAGACATCCTCATAGGTATTATTTTCTTGGGTGTTTGTAATTAAAAGATATTTTCAAGATTGAAAATCATGTGTTCTGTTATCAATATTCAGACAACCACTGGTATTGCTTGTACGTGTAGCTCTATAAGGTTTTTTCAGTCAAATAATTGTTTAACTTTTTTATTAACCAATTTTTTTTTTCAAAATCTGAAATCCTTAATGTTTGAATTATTATACACGTCCTCGATCCCTTATATATTCAATTGCCAAATCCCCCCAGTTGAAGTAATATTATCCTAGCAGAATAACCAGTTTTGTACATATGTAGCTATATTTGCATACTTTTTGTATGTGTTGCATAAAGATCATTCCAGAAGAGGGTTTTTGTGGTAAATTTAGATTTCCTGTTTTGTTTCATGCTTTTGATATTCTCCTTGTGAAACAGAAACTGAAAACATTTAATTGGAGCAGGTGTTTGTAGGCATTCACACAGTAACATACTTCGTTTGTATTTAATATATTATACGTACAACTGTGTCAGCATCCATTTTAATATGTACATACATATATAACCTGGCACATTGTTCTAATAATTGAAAATACTGTACCTTGTATTAAAGTGAAGAAAAATTATTCACTTCTAGACGACGATTGTATCTCAGTGTTACAAGTTATCCTAATTTGAAATTTCCTATTTGTGGTGAAACGGAGTGGTGGTGTTCAACTTAATTTCTACTTATACTTGTACATGTTTATTTTTTGGGCAAGTATCAATTTTAATGGTTTCTCTAAGGAAATAACACATGATAATAAACGTTTCTGGACTAAGAAAATACATGGACCAATATACACCAAACTGCTAAAGACAATCCGTAGCCAAATACCTGTGTGTTGTGTACATGTACCTATTTCATTAGTGCTATACCATTTGGTGTCACTTCTCATAATACTCTTTACATGTTTTCGTATCAAGTTGGATGTGGTTTCACAAACTGTTGTCCAATCACCATCCAGCTCTAAATTGATCTTCAGACATTGTTGTTATAAAACTTAAATGAATCCAATTAAACTGATATTTAGAAATAGGAATTTAGTCCACCTTCTTTCGAGTGAGAGTACTTTCTCTCTTGCATATTGAAAGTCTTTTGAGGTTCTCAAAGCTCATTTTACCGTCATTATAACTTAAAGTTTAGTTTACAATGTAAAATGGGCTGCATTTATAATGCATGTGGAAATTGGTGGAACGTGGTTACCAATGATTCATTTTATATTGGTCTCAGACAAGATAATTGATTCCTTTTTCCTTCTAACCAAACTAGTGTAAACACCACTGGAACAGAATCCATCTGCCAACACTGTAGCATTTTAAATTTTAGAAATGTTAATTCTTTCCTGGTTAAATTTCAAAACATTTTAGTTGTTTCTTTATCTTTGTACTGCATGTGTTTGTGAGGCTATCCTTTGAGGCTTAGCAGTCTTTTCATGATTCAGTGTGTAGGAGTACAGTAGTTCTTTTGTCTCTCTCACAGTGTAGATCTCATTACCGTGAAAACAGGTCCGGTCCAGATTATCAACTATTAATCACAGGTATCAGTATTTGTGGCCAATCGTTAATTATAATCAGACCATTCTGCTGTCACACTCATAAGGATCAATAAAATCCCCAGTTTACTGATCGGTAGAATTCAAGTTTAACCGAGCGGAGAGTTCTCTACAATGAATATGTATGAAATCCAATCAGTGGTTTCATCGGGTTCTGTCAACGTATGAAGCTCTTCTCAAACGTTAATTAAGTTGGTGTAATTTACACCAGCAGTTTTTATGAAACCTCTAAACTTTGCTCCATCAATGAAAGCTACTGACAGATACAAACTATTGGTAAGGGAAAAATGAATGTATGAATATACTAAAGTAAGAAATTTCAAGAGAAATTACTGTGTTTTAAGAGTTTTGCATAATCATTAGCTATTATAATAAAGCAAGTAGGTTTGTGAATATACGGAATTCATCGTACATGTTGTACGTACAGGTGTGCATCTTTGTAGTGAGTCCTTGTGTCTTGAAACTAGTCTCAAATAAAAATGAATAACTTGTGACTCAACCCAAGTTTTGTAAATGTTTTAGGAAATTATATTTCTTTTACTTTGTGTTTTAATTTCGGTCAAAATTTACTTAGAAATTCAACATTTTGAAACTATTTTGATGAGGAAATTTTGTTATTTGTGAAAGCAGTGCTTACTTAGTTCTTTTGTGTAAGACATTTGTATGTGCATCACTTGAATTTCTCTTTATTACAGTTCCTTCAAAAGTTTTGTTATCTGCCTTCTGCATGTTGTCTGTGATATTTAATTTCTCCCATATTGATTCCCTATGAATCTTCTTAGCTCTTAGTTGGATTAAACTTTTTTTGCTGTCACGACCATTCATGTCAAAAACACATGAAATACTTATCTGTCTGTATTGGTATTATTTCTATTCTCCACGTTCATATTCTACATGCTTGTGTGAGATCATTATTTTAGCCCTTAATTCTTCATTCTAAAGCAGAATAATAATTTGGAGTTGTTTTATTTCCTAGGACTCAGAGCCCGCATACAGAGCATCAGATACTAGCAGTGTAGACGAAGATAGAGAAACGTCAAGACGAGAACTTGAAAGGAGAGCTTGGGAAGCTCTGCAAGCTGCTAGGGTATGCTAGAAATCATACAACTCAGTAGTAACTTACACATTGATAGCTAAGAAACAAAGAATTTACTAAAAAAAATGTTATTGCAATTGGAAAGTATCAATCCAAAGTATCAATTTGAATATTTTTACTTTAATTTGGTGACAGATGAAATTCAATTGAATAGACATGTTTTGTTTTGTTCTATTTTAGTCAAAGCCAGTAGCATTTGCTGTTCGTACTAATATTGCATATGAAGGCAGTGACGACGATGATTCTCCAGTTCATGGTGCTGCAGTGTCTTTCAATGTCAAAGATTTTCTTCATGTAAAAGAGGTAACAACGAATGGTTCTTTGTCTAAACTTTTGTTGAAAATGTTGAAAAAAAATTTTTTTCCACACATTTTTTTACATATTTTTAGAATATCAATCAATTGTATTTTCTATAATTTTAACAGTTTTGTACAATTTGCAATAGTTTAAAAATGACTCACTTTTGTACTTACAGAAATTTAATGATGACTGGTGGATAGGACGAGTTGTCAAAGAAGGTTGTGATATCGGATTCATTCCAACGTGAGTTGTATAACTGAAAGCTTCTAGGCTTGTATATCAATGCCATACTATACCTAATGGATCATATGAATGATAGTAGTTATCAAAATATAAGAGTGGACATGATTTACTACATGAGTTATGTAGAGTATTGTGGTCACATACATTTGTACAGGTATATGCAATTAATGTTATATTTGAATAACAAGGGCAGAGATTTGTGGTCATTTATAGTAAGTACAAACAAATACACTTGTAAATTATATTTCCATGGATTTCGTTGTTTTTCAGGCCAAGTAAATTAAAATCCCTTCAGCAAGTTGGGCCGTCTATGAGTGGTCGTCCTGTTCGTGGCTCTTCAAAGTGAGTTTTTTTTCTTCATGTTTGTTAACCCTTTTCTCATCAATTTCTCTATTGTTATTTGCTGGTACACAAACATTATCATTATGAACAGAAAACCTGTGAAAAAAAAGACATGAAATTGCTTTTGTATTTCCACTCATTTTATTCTGTTTATCAGTGTTTTTTCTTGTTTGTATTTTATGTTAGCTGTTTCTTAGACTAGTCCAGTAATCTAGGTCCAATTATCTACTAAACTCCATATTTTTATTTTCTATTGTCATATTTTAATATGTTATGTTACTATGGGTACAGTAGTTACCTCATACGTCCACCCTGTATATCATGCATATATCATGGTTCGTTTACCATGTACAGGTGTTATAACATGCATATGTCATGGTTACATTTGGATACCGTATAATATGCATTCAGATGTGATCATCTATCGTTTGTTTTGTGGGGACATAGTCTAGTCTTACATAGTCTTACATTATGTGTGAGTAGATTGGTTTAGTACGTACTTGTTTGTCAACGTTCTGTACTAGTATGTTATTCACATGTTGACAGACGTTATACATGTGCAGTATGTCTTTATACATATCTGTGTACGCTCACTCACTTTGCAAAGCACTTTTGTACATACAGCATTCA
>JAUPMF010009000.1:0-15715 GCA_031471435.1 Stomphia didemon | reverse complement strand
AATAAATACAGATAATGACACCATTAATATTTTAATGTTGGAATAAGTGCACTACACTAAAAAACCACTGCAACAATTAGCGAATGTGCCGAGTGCCCATCAGGTTAAATTTCCGATGAGTATTTCATAATTTAATCCAAAATCAATTAATTCCGACAACACGCACAGACCAGTCCAGCCAAGCTCGAGGACAATTTATCAAATTCCGATATTGATCAATAAACACATTCATATTTTTTCTCGCGTGTCGCGCATAGTTAATATTAGTATTTTCCATATTATATTTTTGATATTCTAAAATTATTGTATAAACTGCGTATTGTATATTTCATGTCTTACTATTTTTATATGGTTTCCTGTAAATACTATATATCTAGTAGGTACTAAAATAAACTATGTATGTTTGTAGCTATGTATGTATATTAGTTTAACTATGGTTCGCGCGATGCCGTTTGTAGGCTTCAATGATAAAATGGACGCAGACTGCACAGTTTAGGCAGTTTGATTGGCTTGTTCATAATCGAATGAAGAAAACATGAAAAATCTTGTCAAACTTGTAATTTATTTCTGGACGCTGTGGCTCATCTATTTTTGCTTCGAGTGTCGAGACTGATCATCAAACTCAAAAGACCTGACTTGGCTGAATAAAGTGATTGATAGATTTCTTTTGTACTCACGAACAATTAATCACAAGCACGCAATCTATGTTTAGCGTAAACATACTTTTCTCCCCATAATATAAAGTTCATTATAATTACGAAAAAAGTGTCAGTACGGTTAAAGCCAAAGTAACTTCAAAATTTAGATGAGACATGAATGTCCAATATCCTTGTTTGTAACAAAATAGTGGAATGAATTTTCTGAAAAGGTTTGGAAAACATGACGAGTTGTCAAAATTTATAAGTGAACTAATTAAGATTTTCCCCAACTAATGTACATTGTGTAGAAATATTGATACTGTACTTCCGATTTCAGGAACTAAATACACCACATACAAAACAGGGAAGGCAAAGAAAGAAAACCATAACATATAATATTATGATAATGTGAAGACCAACAGTACATATATGACTACACAAATTTATAATGTAATGAATGTTTGGATGCATAAAAATAATAATGCACTTATATAGCGCATTTCATAAGTTCTCAATTTGCTTCACATGTATATGCTTTGAAGGACTTAACAGACTGCTTACTATGACGCATAACTGCAGCTATGATGCATATACCAATATACCAATATAATAGCACATTGAAAAGAAAATCCCCAAACTCTAATGATGAATCTCTTTGTGTTGCCACACTTTTACCTACAAATGTAAGTCATTGAAATGTTTAATAAGAAACTACATGCTGTCAATTATAATATTATTGATGGTAGATTTACAAACTTTATAATATATTGTTATGTGGTTCTGTTAAATTAAAGGCTTTTTTCATACTCAGGGTTGGAAAATCCCTTTCTACATGTACATGTATACACTTTTTAGTAACTGGTCCAAACTTTTACAGTACAATAGAGTTTATAGGTTTGACGTTTAGTAGACTTATTTCCTTTTCAACAATTCCTTGTACATAACTTTAGATTCAGTTATATCCTTACAGAAAATCCTTGATATGTTTTCTCTGTATAAAATATGTACAGTTCACATGTATTAACCCCATCTACACTATTCCAAACTCCAGAATCCTGAAAATTCCTTACCAAGAATTCCTTTAGGGGGTTGATATTCCATGACTGCATTACTTTCACCCACCTTAATACACTGCTTGTCAAACAAATCATTGTACCCCATTTCAAAGAACTTCACTATTTCCTTCTCTACCTTTCCTAGAGGTTTTTCAAAGAACTCAATGAGAGAAGGGATTTTGGGATAGAAGTGGTGCTGAAGGGTTTTTAACTCCCATAAAGAGCTTTGTAAAGCATTACACTTCGCTGGGTCAGACTCTTTTGGATCATATGGGTCACTTTCTTTCTTGTCTGCACATTCGTCTTGACTGTCACCATTGAGAAGAAGTTTTGAGACCTGTTTGTCAAAAGAGCTCATATCACTATTTGCATTGTTTTCATTCTTTTTTCTCTTGTGATTAGGGCATTGGGGAGATCAGTGCAAGAACAGTGTAAGTGACTTTGATCAACATCTAACTTCTCCTAATGTAATCTCCTAGTTCCTCATAAAAGGGTAAGGAGAATTTCATATTTAATCAAAGTCACTTACTCTGTTATTGTACTGACCCCTTTTATTATTATTGGTACAGTAGCAACTTGGTACAGTATAGTGTTTTCTCTGGATTCTGTACTGTCATCAGTTTTAGTAGGGAACTACATGTACATGTACATGTTTAAATGTAACAACAAACTCAACTGTGGCATTCAAAGTATAGACATTTAAGTAAATTCACATTAATGAGAAAAGATTCTCATATATGCTGCCATTAATACATTTGTACATGACATTGTATACATGTACATGTACTGTCATTACATCTACATGTACATGGGTTTTCTATTTATGTACATGTAAAACACAAACCTCTTTTTTGTGTATGAGAACTTGGCAGCTTGGATGTCTTTTCATTAGATTACCAACAAACATTATGACCAAGATAGCACCTTGAGGTGGTGCAGATAAAGCCAAGTTAGACAGCCTTTTTATGAATGCAGCCACTAAATATGCTGGCAAGTGAGTAGATGACAGGAACAAGTCCAACAGCTTGAAGAACCTGGCCTGGTACTTGACATGGAAGATGGTTGGTTCAAGCAAAGCATAGAGCTTCTTGTAGAAATCAGGATAATCAAGATTATATTGATGAATCAAGACGAAGACTCCATTGAGAGCTAAAAGACTTATTGCACCCCCAGAGTTGTATGAATCTGTAAGGAAATCCATAAGCATCTTGGGATCGTTCATATGTGGGATTACATTTGTGTGAAGACTGAGCAATACTTTCTTGTGGATCTCAGACGGTAGTGACTGACTAAGGAAAGAGAGCCATGCTTTACTGAAGAGCTTCTTGTGTGCCTTTAAAAGAAATACTTGTACATCAGGCTTGATGTCTTTTCCTTCTGGACTTTGAACAGGGTTGTCAACTACCACCAGGAAGTTATTGACTTCAACTTTATCTAGTGGCATTTTCACTTTACTCAACAATCCATACAAGTTTTCAATGGCAAACTTTCCCTTCTCTGAATTGGTTTTAAGATTTTCAAGTGTTTTATTGATCCCCTTGAGCAAATAAAACCTTACATCATCATATTCTATGAATTCACTGAATCTCTCAATCAGTGCACTCATGTTATGATCACCATGGACCAACTGGTCAAATATTTTTCCAAATAAAGTCATAGAAAATGACGGTGCCTTGTCTACTGCCAATCCATGGTACTCCCCTACTAAGAATTTCATCAGAGTACATAACGACAGTTCTTGAACAATTTCAGAATTGTGATGAAGAAGACTTGTGAGTTTTCTTAGCGTTAAAAGGTATTTTCCATACAACCATGAACCAAACACATATTCAGGGTCTTCTGCTTCCTTGTCTTCTGGTTTCTCGTCGTCGTCTTTGCTCTGTTGAGAAGGCTTTTTCTTCTGAACAAGTTTCTGGTTGCTCAAGAACGACACAAAGACTTTGTGTACCGATTTGATAAAAGAAAGAAGAATTTCTTCCTGATCTGTGTCTGCAGTTTCTATCAGGTCAACAAGAAGATTCGCATTTGAAGAACTTTCGAGTATAAGCTTGGTATTTGCCTTGATTTCTCTCTGTTTTGCACGGTAACTCAAATCCTTCTTCTCCGCCATGTTGCCATGTGCTATTAAAGTGATTCCGCTGACCGGCTTATCAGACGGCTCAGCTGGCATAGAAAACCAGCTGATAAATGTATTTATCGTAATATGCATTGGAAAAATAACATTTTTGTGTTATGCTATTCTGAATCTATGATTTTTTTTTAAATGTACGTATCAGTTGTTGATTACATTATATTACTAGAATGCTACCTTGGCAATTAATAAAAAACTAGAAAAAAAATGTTTATAAAATAAGAAATATTGATGTAAAAGTTTTTATCTAATGTTGTCACGAAAGAAGGAAACAAAATAAGAAGCTGTTTTTGATAAGTGATAAGGATAAAACAAACAAACTAGTAGGAGACTGGGCCGAGCGTCAGTGTGCCGTGACGACAGGGTTATTATACACCTAAACATAAAAGTATGCACTAATATAAGATTTGCCAACGCGAAAACACATTACCTTCGCATTATCTTCGTGTAAAGACTGCAAATTTTAAAATGGCTTTGATGTGTTTTAATTAGACTTTCTGAGCGAGCATTTCTCTGAAATTTGCGTAAAGGTTTTACTGACTGTAGGCAATCGACAACTCATTGTGGATTTCACCGACGATTGAAGGCTGTCTCTAACTGATTCTCGTAACTAATTCCCCTTTGGGACGTTTTCTATGCACGATATGGACGAGGATCTAAAGTGGATCATAACGGGAGAAGAGAGAACAAGGCATGATGCGTTGTTTTACAGCCAAAATCCCTCCAGGGGCTTCTTGTCGGGTAAGTATTTCTGCGATTTTTTACGAAATAAAACAATGTTTATATATTTACCAATACCTCAAAACGTTTTATTCTGGCGCCCTGACCCGATCTGAATGTTTTATTACACAGGAGAACAGGCAAGATCACTGTTCATACGTTCAAGGCTACCACTTTCCGAGCTTAGCAAAATATGGTGAGTGATTGAAATTGTAATTTGTTTCGAGTACAAACTTGAAAATTTGATGTCGATCGTCCCCATATCTAACTTCTTCATCGACAGCACTCAGCGGAATCAAGTTATAGAAAGCCAAATTCAAACTACTTCCGATTTCTCCTATACATAAGATTGTCGTTGCGATTTGTTTTCAATGATCGACAAAGGTTATTATTGCCAGCTTTCGGCAT
The DNA here is from genome assembly GCA_031471435.1 of Stomphia didemon. Taxonomy (NCBI): domain Eukaryota; kingdom Metazoa; phylum Cnidaria; class Anthozoa; order Actiniaria; family Actinostolidae; genus Stomphia; species Stomphia didemon. The sequence continues at coordinate 10,763 of JAUPMF010009000.1, read as the reverse complement.
ATAAGTTCTTGTGCTAGTCCTGATTGTGTTAATTGTAAGGCGATCTGTAGTATATGTGGGGGTAGTTCGATAGACGTTGATTGATTAGGGAGGTTTCTTATACGTGTCGATACATTTCTATGGTTTAATATCTGGATCGCGGGATAATTATATTTTTTGCAAGTCTATAGTTTTTAAAATTGTGAATGTTATGGTTGGTCGGAGCCGTGTTGGGGTATAGTGTGTAAGTTTTTTTATGTACAAACAAATCACTCGAGAAATAAAATAACTGTCTAAAGTCTTCTTAGTGTGCAGGTTCCTATTCCAATATTTGTTGTTCTAGAATTTTCTTTCAATTTTTTTAGAAGTTAAAATGTTTTAGTGTCATACCTTAAATCATACCCCAGTGAGAATGGCATTTCTTGTTATTATTTGCATCTTATTGTTCACTGTTATTGGTCTAGAATATTCTATTATTTATATCCTTTGGTCGTTATTTACAAAAAAAGTTGCTTTTCATTCTGAATTTTTAAATTGAAAATACACCAATATTTATATCAATAATTTATTCAATACTTACAGGGTTCTAATGGTTATATATTTCAACCTGAAATCATAAATTAGTATTGAAAAATCCAAAGCCTTTTTGTTTTAATATTATAATTTATTTGAGACGAAACAAAATTCTCAGGAGTATTACGATCATGCTGTCTTTTGCACTTCAATGAACTTATATGGTATGAGAAGAATGCATGACTGACCCTCATTGTAGTCGACTCAGCAAGCGATTTGTTAATCTTTTCAGAACTAGAACACTGGCTGTGTGAAATGCAGAAAACTGAAATCTGTTTGATCTTTTTTTGTTTGTTTGATGACATCATTGAGAAACTTACCAGAAATGATTCCTGTTAATGATTAATTGAATAGAATTTATGGAATTTGTTTTTATAATCTAATTTGATTTGTATTGCAATTAATAAACAGCCTGTATTCATTTATCTGAGTCTAGTGATTAGTAATGGTATAATCAGATTGCAAATGCGTAAAAACTACAGAGTGCATACTTTTTGTTAATTATTAAATCAATGAATTAACAAATATAAAAGTATAGTTAACATATATATGACTTCAAAACTCTACAGTATTTCATTGTTTATCTTTCTTATTCTACAGTGATCCAGTAAAAGTTTATTTGAACTGATTGAGAAGAAATTCTGCCCTAGCTATAGATAATCTATAAACAATTTTCTGATTTTCACAGGAAACTTGCTGATATAAGCAGAGACAATTTACTCGATGTCTCAGAGTTCGCAACTGCAATGCATTTGATTCAGTCAAGGCTGAAGGGTTTAGATATCCCAACTAAACTCCCTACAACACTCATCCCTGTAAGAATCCCAGTAGCTGCCATTCCACCAATGACCACTGACGAGTGGAATGCCTACCAAAAGACATTTGAATGGAAGGATACCAACGACACTGGACTCATTGAGAGTATGTGAAATTAGCAGCTAAAACTAATATACTGTTTGCTATATTGAAGAGAATTAGCCCTTTCAGAGTGTGCGAAAAGCTGGTGACTGGTGTAGTGCGCAGTGAATTATGGGACTGTTTTATGGGATGCTTCCCATAAAACAGTGCCATCATTCACTGCTCGCCACACTAGTCACCAGTTTTTTGCGCAACTCCAAAAGGGCTGATATGAAATTCTTAATGAAATCTTCTCTGTGAGCATAGACAATATCTTAACCAAGTTTTATGCTCATATAGTTGCACTAGTATTCACACACACTGAAATGAGTCATGAAATGAGATTATTGATTTCTAATACAACAAACTCATGACAAGGATGCAGATGTTAGAAAGATGACTGATCATGGAGTGAGCAAAAGGAAGTAATATTAGCTATGATTATTCCCTCTACAGCTGAGACTGCTTGCTCTATCCTGCTGTTATCAAGACTGGAAGCAAATATTCTAGCAAATATATGGTAAAATAATTGTTGCAATAAAATACTCCAAATGAAGATTGTATCACATGTCGTTTCCCTTCTCACTAACGGCTGCTCACTCAAGCAACAGCCTTACTTTACTATGTATATTTCTTATACCTAACTAACAATAAATTACTATTAATAGATTATTGTTCTTACTGTTATTCAGGGATTTATCTGACATAGACCGGGATGCCAAGTTGTCCTCAGATGAGCTTTCTATTGCACTCCATCTTTTGAGATTCTATAAGAAAGGTAATAAATATGATCCCTGTGCTGCTAGTTTTTAAAAAAACAAAGGAGCATCCAAATTTGTACAATCCTAAATGTTATTTGAAAGTTCATTTATTTATTTATTGTTATTTGCTATTTTAGGCAATACAGTCAAGGGAACTGTAGATGCTAGGGCAATGCTGCCGAAGGGGGTATTTCAACATTTTTAATTTTTAATTTTTAAACTTTCTTTCTAAAAATGCATTATCTATAAAATATGTATGTCTATATTTATATTGTATCTGGATTTTTATTGATATTATTCCAAATTAACTTCCTTTTTTAGCACATCAAGGATGATGGTGATTCAAAAAGGAAGAGGTAGGGGCTCAATCTCAGTCAAGTTTTCATTAATTTTGATCATTTAAAATCTCGAAAAATTGGTTGAAAATATTGAGAAAAAAAGTCTAAAAGTCAAGAAAAGTTAAAAAGTAATTGTAGTTTTGAAGGAATACAAATTTGATGCAAGGCAAAGTTATGTTAAGTTAGCGTTTATACGTCCATTTCAGGCACACCGAAGTACAAACAGAAAGAAGACAGCTTCTTTCCTTGAAGGTAAAACAAGATTTACACAATTTTCCTCCTCGGTTTCATTCATATACATGTAGAACTACCTAATTGTCTTTTTTACTTTTGAACTTACCTATATATTAGCTGTAAAAGAGCCATAAAGTGAAGACATATCTATCGAGTGCATGTAGCTTGCTGCTGAACGTTGAAATGAAAATGCGCGGGCTTTTTGGACGCGCGTGCGCATCAAATTTTCCCGCGCTTTTGTTGTTAACTGGACTAATCTTTGTTTCGTTGGTGCAAACTACAGGGATTTCATTACAGGAAAGGGTCCATACTTTGTTTTATTTTGGGCTTCGGTTTCCGTCAAAAACAATCAAAAATCCCAATTTGAGCTCGAATGCGAATGCGCAACATCTGCACGCATGCGTAGAAGATGTCAATGAGCACAGGTATCCCAAACACGAATCTTGAACGATGCCAGACACAAATTAAATAAGAAATCCCGATTTCTTGCAGTTATGCGTCTTGTGAATTTAGGAATCAGTGACCGATAAAAAATGCATGTAATAACACTGTCCTGAGGGCACATGATCGATTAAGGGGTACAACAGGGGCGTTGGCAGGGGACTGTTCCAGGGGTTCCGGTTGATGCAGTGTAGACAGTGTAGAACTCTGGCTACGCTGCTGTACCCCAAATCCATCTCATAACTCATGGTATAACATAACGCGGTTTACAATGGTTGGTTTTCTTTTGACTGCAGCAAAAGCTATGCTCTGAGATAGGAAGCGGGCTTGATGAAGATATTGTCAATGAAAAAATACGCCCAGAACTGAACACAGTGGAAGAAAAACTCTACGAATTGGAGAAAGAAGAAACAGAGTTACGCAGGGTAAGCTGTCCATGGTATATAAGCAATATTATATTATACACTAGTATAGACCATGACCATGATGTCATCATATCTTTTCTTCTGAGGAGCTTTCATTTTATTACAATACTACACTGAAAAACGAATTCTCGTAACTTCTGGATCACTGTCGCAATTTGCGGTAAACTAGCTGTAGGGTCATATCATAGTTAACTATGGTCATATGGACAAAATAGTTATCGACTCAGTGCTGTTTAGTTTTAATTATATTTAAACTCTATATATTTTATATAAATGACACTGGATATATTACGTATAGTTCTTTGCTTTCTTCTCCACTCGAAGAATACTTCTCAAGCCCCATTTTAGCATTACAATGCAGGGATATTGAAAGCAATTAGTGACAGAAATATTATCCGCATGACTGGACGTTGAACATTCAACGCGCATGTTAAAGTAGCCTTATTCGTTTTCATAGAGTTTGGTAAATCTGAAAGAGAAGTCAAAGAAAGAGAACTTCAAGCCGTTTGATCGCAGTTATCTACTGAAAAAACAACTTTCTGGTGAAGATCTCTTTGAGGGACGTACCAAGAAACCGCTTGAGAAGGATAGTGCCTTGTTTGAAACTCTTTGGATATCAGACGGAGCGACTCTTGGTGAGTTTACTATTAAGTTCACCTTTCTTTATAGAGTATAATCGAACTGTTCAGGTAGTAAGATAGTTAGGCGAATTTAGAATAGTTCTTGTTTGTAGTGAGCCACTTCGATCAGTCAATAAGACTGGATGCCTCTGGTATTAGAGATCTGATGGAAGCCAAGCTAATCACTACAATTAGTAGATTACTAATTCTCTTCATCTACAAGTTTTTCAACTGTAAATTGACGCTTTAGATTGTTAAGTGAGTTTTTCTATTTCTCTTTCACCATCATGAATATACTTGTTGGCTTTCAAATATAATTGACGCCTAGTATGCGTTTTCTATGTGTATACATACTTTTTGCCTGTAGCTACATGTAGTACCGAAAATACCGGTATTTCTGGACATTCCTTTGCGGTTACTAACCGTTATAGGTGGTTAAGAATGGAACTATCTAGAACATTTGTCATCTGTTAACTCAACAATTTATGGAAAGCTCTAGGTTTTCGATTAATTATAAATTTTTGTTTGTTTTTGGAATTAACAACATCAAATAAACTATTTCGTGGTATGTACGCAAAAACGGTTTCTCAGTATAGTTAGCATGCATTAGACTCGATCCCCAATTGGTCAACGGTTATTGGTTAATCGGGGTAATTGACCGTGGTTGTTCTCATTCATCTGTGGTCGACAAATCACGTTCATCATAAAAACATTAATTATGTATCCTGTCACTCGTAGAACGAATTGACATTTTGTTCTGAAAATGAAATTAATGGATTAGCTTTAAGTGAATTTGCACTTCACTAAAGTTAACCAGCATTTCATTCTTCCGAAAGGTTAGTCTAGCCTTAAATTTCTTCTCTGTGCTGTTATTTTTCTTTATTTCCATTATCATGTTAAATTTTATCTAAATTTTATTGCTCTATGTCCACTATTCCCTCCCAGAATGAATTTGGATGAAAGTTTTCTACACGGAAATTGCTTTTAATTTATACCCTTTTCCTAAAATTCTCTGATTTACAAAACACAAAAAAATATAAATGCAGTTGTCTGTTTGTGATATAGCTTTACAATTACAGCATAGTAGATTTGCCAACAGTTTTTATTATCAATCACTCAGAATGTAATAAATTATATTCCCTCATTTGCAAATTTCACTGATTTCCGAGAAATGAAAATGAATTTACAACAGATTTTAACATCATAATTAAAAAGTTTCGATGCATAAATTACAATTGAACGTCGGAGGCGTGTGGCTTTTCTCATAGGTCTACATTTCACCTGTTAGTGATTCTAGTTTTACTTGAACTTTACTTGACGCTCTATACATCTGTCACTATTGTTTTCTCTATGAATTTCTAATGTGTGATATTTTCTTTAGCTTTGAAATAATACCTTATTCTCGCATATGACACTGATGTATTTATACGTTTGGCAGTGAACTCTATTCCAAGTCGAGAGAAAAGAAACGGACCAACTTCTCAAGAAAGCATCCTCAACAGCAACATTTCCGAAACTGAGCCTTCAATCATTAACACTTCGCTTGGGAATCGTTCGCGTGGAACATTCAAGCAATCTGAGACCAAAGAGCTGTCTCTCAACGGTATCGATTCTATAGACAACAGAAATCGGCCAATTCCGAACCACACAGACCCCAAGACAATCAGTAATAGTAGAGAGATTAGCAGTACATTGTATTCAAGAGAAAAGGAGAACAGTTCTTACAGAGCAGCTACATCCAGTGGGGTAAGTTTATCTCATGGTTAAGATAATCAAACGTTATCATAATATGTTGCCCAAGTAATTAACGTACCATTTTTACTGACAATTTTAAGACCTGCGATTGTTTTAGCCGGCTCAATAAATTTGTATTATTGTGAATCTATCGAGCGCAGGGTAAATAAGAACTACACTGTAGGAAGGATATCGTTTTCACTCCGTCCCTGTCGATTATGTATAATCTGTATACAGAGTAGATATCGAATCATTATGTAAAACGCACAATAAATAACGTTATGTATTATTTTACGCTTTTTAAAACGCATCTGTATTAGCTGGTACGTTCAAACTTTGTCTTAATTATTCATTTTCTTCTTCTTTCAATTATAAAACTCATTTGTTTGTTTGCAGTCGGAAATGCACCGCTATGAAGCCTTTTTGTTTAATGAAATTAATATTCCATGTCTAGTCACCCATATTCTACGATATTATTGGCAGAATATTTCATTTTATCATGATGAAATACAATACTTTAGTTTGTTAAAATACTGAAATTCAATACTGAAGTTCGAAACTGGAAACTGAACCTTTAACATTTAGAGTAGATGTACCTTAATGTCGCTGTTATAAGGTTACCGAGATACCATCTGTCACGAGAGCGAATGTTGTTCTGTGGCTCTGTATTTATTTCATTGAATATTAATTTCTTAGGACAAGCAAAAGTCAGAGGAGTCCTTGGGTGAATCGTTTTCCTGGGCGCCTGACGGTAAAAGACAAGTGTCTGAAGAGGTTTTGGACGAAAACGTTATAACCAAACCACAGGCCAAGAAAGAAGTTGAACGGAACGAGTCCTTCTCTTGGGCAGCATTAGAAAAGCGTCCTGCCATTGTGAAAAGGGTTAACGAAAAGGTCCTCGAAATGCCTGAGAAAAAGCAAAAAGTGGTTGAAGATTCTATTCAAGTGATCCAAAAAGAGGTCCAGTGTACCGATTTAGACGAGAAATTTGGACAGTTGGAGAAGGACACAAGTACGAACAACAATCATGGACGGAAGTTAAATTCTGTACCAAGTATAGCTGTTCAGGAAAATGTGTCTGTTGGCTCAGTGAGCAGAACAGAATCATCTGCTAATGAAAATATTGATAAAATGTTTGAACAAATGTCTGTAGACACAGATAATGGTGCTGAAAATGGAATGCATGATGCCACGAGTGAAGGAGACTTCCGCAAGCTTCCCGTAGGAAGAGTACTTTCTTTCGATGAAGAGAAGAAGTTGTTGGAATCGGGATCTTTGAGAAAGAAGACAAGGCAACCCTCTACGAGTAAGGAACCTACACAGGAAGAGATGATGCCAATTTTCATTGAAGAAAAAAAGAAAGCTGAAGAAGAAAGAAGAAGACAACGGGAAATTGACAACCAGAAAAGAGAGCAAGCGAAAGAAGAGCTTAGGAAGATCGAGGAAGAAAGTCGTCGCCAGGGTTTGTTGCGGAAAAGCGCAATTAAAGAAGCAAGAGGGATACTTGAGAAACAGATTTCACAGGCTGAGCCACCAACAGCGTCACACAGGACAGGCTATCCAATAGAGCACGAATTAGAAGAACAGAGACGCAGGGATGCGGAAACTCAGAGAAGTAGAGAAGAAATTAGAAACATGGAATCAAAGCCCCCGATGAAGGTGGTTAATGATTCACGAGTCCACGCAAAGCAAGTGTTCATTGATCCAGGTCCACCAGTTCAAGAAAATAAACCAGCTGTGATATTGCGATCCAAGCGTGATGTCAAGCAGAACAACAACCGGAAAAGTTGGGTCGAGATTGAGATTGAGCAGCAGAAGTTAAAGGATGAGGAGATTAGGAGAGAGATTCATGAAAGGCAACTTGATCTTCAACGTCTTGCAAGTGAACAAAAGCATCAGCACGGCGTTCAGCGAAAGATTGAGATATCTGAACCTACTATAGTGAGAACTTCAAAAACAACTGTGGAGTCGCAACCTGGAGCAATAAACGTTAGACAAACAGCTGACTTGTATTCAAGACCTGCCTCTACAAAGGCAAGGCATCCTGAGACATCTAACATAGCTGCCAATAGGGTTAACGCCAATGGACCTGCCCATTTGCCTAGAGAAAAGTACGTGCCGCACAGCAAAGAAAATGCCCTTCCAAGTAATGAGATGGTTACAAGCGATGTGGTAGATGGAAGCGCAATTACAGCAGAGCAAAGGCGACTAGAAAGGGAATTCTATGAAGAAGAGGAGAGGCAAAGAATACAGCAGATCGAAAAGGTACGTCAAGAAAGCATGAAAAGAGAAGCAGCGGAACTTGTTCGTCTAAAAAATATTCGTGACGAAGAATTGCGCAGAAAGAGAGAGATTTCACTTGGAGAAGCGGAAAAAAGAAATGAAGAAGAGAAGAAAAGAATAAGCTATGAAAAGGCAGATGCAGATTCACGACGCGTAGCCTTCCATGCGCAGAAGGTTATCCTCGAAGAGCGAGTTATCCGTAATATGAAGGAGGATCAATCGCGAGTTGTACTTCGATCAAAGAATTGGAATACCAACACAGACGAACAACCTCTGCAACAAACAGAAAGTGTAAAGCAGTCTGACAACGCAGGGGTTCAGCAAGAAAGAAGGACAAGCATTAAAGAAGCAAAGGCGTTATTTGAACAGCCCTCTTCACACCAAGACCAGGCAAAGGTTGTCATGCGTAAAAAGCGTCAATCGCTTAACTTAGAAGATGTAAGCAACCAGCAAAAACCTAACAGGCAAAACAGAGCTTCTTATTATTCCGACGGCGTCGTGACTCACTCACAGTCAACACGAGAAAAGGAAGTCAACATTCTCACCGAAGATGACAACGTTCCAGTGCGCTTAAATTTAGGAGACATCTCACAAAAGAGGCAACAGTTTGAAAAACATCAACCAACTGTCAAAGGTACATCAAACCAGACTAGCCAATCGAAGACAACTCATCCTCCTGAGCACGTAGATGATACGACTGTTGCTTCCGAATCCTTTTTCCCGTCCATTTCCAATTCCTTAATCCAAAGAGAGATGGAGGAGCTCAAACAAAGGGAACAAGAAATTCAGACTAGGAGGTTGGCAATGGTAAGGTCACCGTCACCTGAGCAAGATTCGTTAAAAAGCATCAAGAAGAATCCTCTTCCAAGTAAAATTCAGGTGAGCATGACCAATATTTTTTAGTGCAGATTTGTCTGGAAACGACGAACACTGTATGATCAGTAGTTTTCTTAACATTTACTTTTAACTGTTCAATATGATTTTTGTAATACAAATGTGGCTTAGAATGTTTCTCACCAATTTTCACCTGCAGCGTCCAAGTATGGAGTACCGCCAGCTCATTACTTGGGCTTCTACGTTTTCTAATATATCTCGGTGATATTGATATCCGGCTTGCACCGGCTCATTGCCTAAAACATACCACTTTGATTTGTACCAGATTAAAAAAGCTCCAGCACCTGTTGCGGCAGCCCCTAAGAAGGAACCTGTGCCGAAACCGTAAGTGTTATAAACCATTAAGTACAGAGAACAACAACCCGGCAAACAAACCGTGCGGAAATGCAAATCAACAATAATAGCAGATTGTTTAGATTGCGTACTTCAGTACTTGCATATAGATAATGTTCAAATAAGGAAGGAAGCATATCTCATCTCCATACCCCTTACATGCACAGCCAAATTCCTTTTCATTTCTACTTGAATAATTTATTTTATTTTTTTGCAGAGTTCCAAAGAAGAATCCATCAGTTAGAAAAAGTTTCATGGAGGTAATTATAGTCGAAAACATTACAATTTCACCGTGCGACAGTAACGTTATAATTGCGTATTTTCTTTTATTATAGCTTGAAAAGGAAAAGGAAATAGAAAGAGAGGAGGAATTACGAAGAGAACGAGAAGTGCTAATGCGAGAAAGGGAAGAACAGCTTAAGGTAAGCTAGTGACTGAATAAAGTCTTTTTAATTTCTTTTTTTATATTTGGATTTTTTTCCCGCGTAATATTATTTTGTAATCTTATTATTTTTTTAATTATTTGTAGGGAGGGACTACGAAGAAGCCATCCAATCCTGTGACTACACAATACGGGTTCCGAGGGCAACACCACTAATACTTCACCACTTCACCAGTTAGCGATATGCTTGGACGTCTTTAAAATCGAATTTAAATTTCTAAATCAATTTATCGTTTACAATCAATTAAATTGAGATACTGTTATCTGATAGCACAGCACTGACTTTATCCTCCCGGCACATGCGCCTTTTTCCCGTTACTGGTTTGTATCGAAAAGACTTACTTGCAATTCAGTGCCACATATGATATTTTCCTTCGCAGAACTTAAAAAAATTGGAAAGAAATTAAGAAATTAGTAATTGAAATAGACTTTGAGAATTTTCTGAGCAATTCTCACGCAATGTTTTTCAGATTGAATTGGGAATGATAAGGTTTGAAATAGTGTGTAATAATTATATTTCTACATTTTATACATTTCTACTTCTGCATGAACGTAGACTAGTTTTACTAATCTCCCAAAAATCTATAGTTTATATCTAACTTTTGATGTGAAAGTGGTTTTCAATTACTGGGTGAACCAGTAATAGACCTTGCACCAATGGGCACAAGGTAGTTCATAGTGCATGAATAATAGGCATGGTATGGTATCTACAATCCATAATCGTTTGCGATGATAGCACTGGAAAAACTAGTCGACTTCCATAGTATGGAACGGGACAAAATCAAGATATTTCCAAGGTATTTCCAAGA
>JAUPMF010008889.1:0-21022 GCA_031471435.1 Stomphia didemon | reverse complement strand
CGTAACACCAGTGCAAAAAGTGTAACACAGAGTGCAATTACAAAACAAAAAACAAAAAAAATAATAAGTATTTATACAGGTCCTCGTTAATTTTTTTCCCAATTTTTTTTTCTAAATTTTTTTTCCCAACATTTTTTTTTTCAAATTTTCCAAAAAAAATTTTTTAATGTATTTTATTAATAATTAATCATACGGCTTCTCGTTCAATTTAAGATTAATTTACACTCATGTGTTTTCAAAAAGCGGAAATTGCAAGAGCCGTCCTCGGCTTTTTCAAAACACACTTGTGCAAATTAATCCCAAATTGAACTCGAAACCGTATGATTACCTCTACTAATATACCAGTTTGTATAATGTTATGATATGGTGACACCAAAAAGATTTGAATATTTCTAAAACAATCAGGATACATGTGCAAAATTAATTAAAACCCTGATAAATAAAATCAACCCCATTATTTTGTTACATTGCAGTTACAGTACAGTGTTACTGTACCAGTCACCTGCTGTCATAATTATTCTTATCATTAATAACTTACTGTAACTGTAATTGATTGATAAAAAGTACTACCAAATAACAACTTTGTGTTTTCTTTCTTTGACAGGGCTGGTACATTATAACATATGCTCTTGGTATCTACCATTTAAATTTGTTAATTGCCTTTTTATCACCAAGGATAGACCCAGCTTTGGAAGAACTAGGTGAGTATCATATGATGTACACATGTACATGTGTGGTGGCCATGACTCTGAAATACTTGGTATTAACACTTATCATTGTGGTTTTACAATAAAATTGACAATGTATCAAATGTTTCATACTGTACATGTACATTGTACATACTTATGATAATTGATGATAATATAGCAAATGTTTCATACATTCATGTAGATGATGATAATAATAATAATGCAGCAAATGTTTCATACATGTGGATGATGATGATGACAATAATATAGCAAATGTTTTAATCGTGTAGATGATGATGATGATGATGGTCCAGCTCTACCTACAAAAGCTGATGAAGAATTCAGGCCATTCATCAGAAGACTACCTGAATTTAAATTTTGGTAAGCTTGCTGTTTGTTACTGTGACTACACATGTACCTAATATAATACTATTGTTGTGGTGTATTCAAATTGTTTTGTCTATTAAAAAATATATCTTGTTGTACTTCAGGTATGGAGCTACACGAGGAGTTGTCATTGCTTCATGTTGTACTTTTTTTGAGTTTCTCAACATCCCAGTGTTTTGGCCCATTCTTGTTATGTATTTCATTATTCTGTTCACTCTGACGATGAAACGACAAATCAAGGTATGACATACATACGTACTATAATCAAATTAATTGTAATAATATAATAATAGTTTTTAATATTTGGAAAGCATGACTTTAACAATGATGTACATGTACATGTATGTGTAATTATGATCAAATGTACAAATATAATTATTTATCCCATGTCATACAAAAAAATACAGCCAATCAGAAAGCGGGACAGTCATTGCATATTCCTCCGTATTCCACGCTTTTTTCCCGTCATACCAAGCGGCCGCATTTCCAGCTGATATGAACGGCTTCCAACACAACAAAAAAACAGCCGAGTTTGTAAATATGGAGAAACAGCAGGCGTTTTTTCTTCAGTTTGAAGGACTTGACAACACTACCAGTACTGGAAACCGTGTTCTTTAACCGTGTTTAACTGATGAAGAAGTCAATGTCTTTGTAAAACAACATTGAAACCCAAGAACCGTGAAAAAACAAATTTGGATGTCAACAATTTCCTTCACATTAGCTGTATTTTTTATGTCATGAGATAAAAAAATTAGGAAATGTTTTCGAGTGGTATACCTTAGAATATCCCACTTGTTACTTTTATTTTCTCTGTATACTGACTTGCCTATGTACATGTATGTATGAAATATTTTACTGTCATTTTTTGGATATTTTTCCAAATAATAATATAACTTCCTAATAATAATATTATATTTGAATACTTCTACATGTATAATACTTAATGATAATAATATACATGTATAAACAACATGTACTTCAGAATTTCAAATTATTTTTATTATTATGGTGTGAAGCATTTCATACAGTACATGTACAGTTGTATACAGTACTGTATATCTGAGCGGTTTTTTTTTCTTGGCTGATGGTTCTGTTGCATTTCCTTTTAGCACATGATCAAGTACAGATACCTTCCATTTACCTGGGGCAAAAAGAAGTACAGAGGCAAGGAAGATACAGGCAATGTTGTTAAATCTTAACTCTGTATTTACTAAATTGCTAAAATTCGATTTATTATAAGTTCCACTATTTGTCATTCCAAACACATGATTATCTGACAACACATGAAGGCCATTGTGACTTTCTAAGACTGATAAATTTTACAGAGTGATACTGTATAAGTTACACTGTATTAAAGTCCTAAATAGAATCAGAGTTTAGGAAAGATTTTTAGTAAAAAAACAAAGGCTGAATTTATCATTAAGGGATGGGTGGGGCTAGATCAAAAGTGTAGGGGGTTTGGGGTGGTTACATGTAGATCAAGTACTCAATAAATATAATGATAACAAGACTGTGTCAAATATTATGTAGTGTATCTTACAATGTATTCTAAAGTTATAATAAATTTGTATTCTAATATGGCTCTTTCTGTGAGAGATTTAAGGCATCAAGGACATGTAGTTCAGTTTATTTTGTTTACAAATTAAATGGAATAACAATCTTGTTCAAAGCACATGTATACAAATGTAAGACCTTGGTGTCATGTGATTATTGTAGTCAATTTGATCCATATTATCAAACATTGCCATCAAACATGACGATCACCTTATTATATTTCTCTATAAGCATACATGTAGGTCGAGAATACATTTAGTACACTACAGTAGGTCAAACATTCCATTTAGTGCAGAAAAATATGTTTTGTTTGAAATTCATTGCCATACCAAAACATTGTTGATTGAATGGTGTATAGATAATTATATTTTCTTTCGTGTTTTAGTTGCATCTTGTAATTTATAGACTAGCATCGTACATTTGTAAGCCCGACTGAATTTGGCAAAATTAACGGAAATTGTGTGAATTTTTTAGTCAGTTATTATACATTGTCTATTGTTACTTTTGTTCAATTATTTCGGGAATAACACTTAGAATGATGGATATAATCAGGGAGGTGAGAACAGTGGCTGATCGATATCGTAGTGGTTCGTGTTATATAGCCTACATCTAGAATAGACATGCGAAACCCTACGAATGGATTTTGTCAGAAGTTAACTAGTTATGGACTTCTGATTTTGTACAATTACTTTTACCTGTTTTTGGCATAAGATTTTTACCATAGTGTATTAATTATTTTAGATTCATGTACATGTAATAAATGGAATTTGAATACCTTAGTTTCCAGAATATTTAGTTTCTCAATTTACGTTGACCCAATAAAACATAATTTACTGTGAAAACCTTTACCTATTGAAAACACCTTGTTCCTTGATTTTCTATACTTTTATAATAACCCTAGCTAAGTTCCTTTGTGTTACGCTGGCATAAAACACTATATCGTAAGAATAGCCGAAACGTCATGCCGATAAATGTCACGGTGTCTGGCCGGCAGCCGGGAAGGGTCTCAAATAGTCTAAATGCCCGGCAGTCGGATAGACAATAAAAAAAAATTAATTGAATTAATACAAATAAAATAAAATAACACAATTAAATAATAAGGACTTTATAATAACCGAGAGCGAGGTCTGTACGGGAAAATATTAGACCGAGGTCTTGACAGTACGGATCGAGTACCAACCCTAGCTAAAAATGTTAATTATTTGAGTATTCCCTAATTAGACCATTCTAGCCCACAATTTACAACCATAGCTAGCATTTTACCATTTATTTTCTGAGTATATTACACAAATTCAGTCAAGACAGTTCAAATATTGAAGCAAAAATAATTGAATAAGGTCAAAACTATTGTTCTAGCTAGTTGTGGGGTTTGTTTGAGTTTGAGGTGACTTTGTTTTTATTCTGCTCACAGATCCAGTCACCACAAATGTAGAACAAACTTAGACAAACCTGGCAAAGGGACTGCAACCAAGACAAGCACCTGTCCCGGCATCCTTTGCTTTCTTGTGGGAGGCTACTTAATATATGCTCACTTATATTGTCTTGAGGTCAGGACGATATAAGTGCCATTAGTATAATTTCTCAGTCGATTATAGAGTTTTCCGCGCGCTGATTGGTTTAAAATAAATTACAAACTATTTTGCTTTATAAAATATTTGAGATATAACGCACGCGCTGATTGGTTGTACAGTGTGTTGATATAAGGCTATGTAAACAATCACAAAACGTTTTTTGTGTTCACATAGCCTAATATATATACACTCGGGGAGCTTGGGAGATGTCTTGAGCTTTCGACTTCTCCCCATCTTCCTTCGTGTATATATTAGGCTATGTAAACACGGAAAACGTTTTATATTTGTTAAATAATCATCTCGCGCAAGGTGAATATAGTTTCAAAATGGCCGCCTCACGATTTGTTGTATTTTCCGAGGGAGTAATCAATGATATGAAAGAAAATATTATCCCAAGAGCACAAAATTATTTAAATTATTTCTCTCTGATAATCACTTGAGAAGGCTCGGTAAATATTCATTCCCCGATAATCACTTCGGCTTCGGCGAATAATTGTTAAATATGAGGAAAATACAATGACAATATACATGCACGTGGATATAAGTGAGCATAGATAAAATCGTAGCCCTCTTGTGTTCCTGGCGTTATTTCAGGAAGAAAAACGTCATGCGCTCAAATGTTAATCCTTGTGCCGAAAAGGACATTTGCATGATGGGATTATCTGACTAGCTTTACCAGAACATTTTGCGTAGTTTATTTGGTTTCATTGCTTTGGTTTCCTAAAAGGTGAGAACAAATGCAAAGGTGACCGAAATTGATTCTGGCAGTTGTAGTCAAACGCCGTCATCATTTAAATGTATTATCTGAAAAAAATACGATATAACTTATGGTCAGGCCAAATCGCCAGGCTATAGTTATCATTGATTCACTGGACATGGGAAACAATATGTGTTGTGGTCCCAAGATGTCGATGGTAACATGGAGGTCGAGGGACCACAAACACACTGCAAACATACTGCTTTCTTGCCAGTAAATAAATGTTTTGTTGTATATCAAGTGCCAAAGAACCTCGGCAGACCTCGTGGTTTTATATCTGACAAAACACTTCTGCTCCATCGCATGTATAAACAGTACATACTAGTAAATGTCCGGTACTGTTTTTTCGGTGCTTTTGCTTTCGGTACTTTTGCTGCTGTTATCTGCTCTCGCGCGTGCGCAGATGAAGTTTGTGGGAAACAGTACAATTTAGTGGATATCATGTGACACTTATTAAACCAATTAGATAACAAGAAATTGGACTTCAGCACTTGGTATATAACAATAATATTTATTTATCTTTTCAAAATTTAAAATGGCTTAAATCTAGAATTCAAACGAGTAAACATTAGGGCCCGGTTCCTAGAAAGCGGGTTAACGCTAACCCATGCAGGGTTAAATATAGGCTCTCATCAAATTGCCAGAATAGCTATATTTAATCCTGGGTTAGCGTTAACCCGCTTTCTAGGAACCGGCCCTAGGTCATTAGCGGAAAGTCGTGTATTGTGAGATTGTTTTAATGGTTTTTGATTTCAAACTATATAAATGTCATCATTTCTTTTCTAACTATCCAATATAGTCAATATGTGTGTAAAAGATGTCTATTTTACTCTGTGTTATTGTCCGCAATGTGACACTGATTTCATTCTATTCACATGTGTCTATTATTTTACCTAGATGCTAGGGTCCTATTACATTGTCCTACCCGGTCACAATTAAGCCTTAGAAGGTCCTCTCGGCGTCCAAACTTAGACAGCAATTGCGAGCATTTGTCTGTCTTTATCGATTAATCGTTTATTTTAATTTGTCTGTGCACGGCGTACAACAGCTCTTGCTTGGTCCACCAAAAGTACGCTTGCAGTGATTCTTGGGACATTTGACTGTTATGCAATTAGTCTTGCTATTCTGCATGACCAAATAAGGATATTACTTTATTAGACCAGACCAAGAAATAATATACAAATCATATGATTACTACTGTAGTTGCATATATAACTGCGTGAACCTTATTTGTCCGTCTAAAGCATCGCGCAAGATTTGTCTTTGGGATACCTGTGCTCATTGACATCTAAGCATGCGCTTTTTGCACCATTCTACGCATGCGCTTTAGAGACTCGACGGTGATTTGTGACTGAACGCAAACAAAAGGCCAAATTACATGTAATCTCTTACCTTGCAATCACACGTGACACATTTGAGCAGGCCGAAGGGCGGGATGAATGGGGACCATCTTGCACCGTTGGGATAAGTATTTTGTCCAAACTGGCAAACTGTGAGCCAAAATAAAGAGTCAGCGATATCAGATGATAAATAAGTAATGGCGCTGTATAAAAACATAAATATATATTTATTATTATTAATAATAATGATATCTATGTTATTTAAGTTACACCTCAGTGTAGTCCTTTATTATAATGCATAAACATATCATGTATGTTGGTATCAAAATGTTATTCTGTACAGAACTAAACTGTTCAACTATCATTATTCCTCATCTGGTATGTTGTAACGATTTCGTTCTGAGAGCCTCAGTGCTAATCGGCACGTTCAGAAAGAAATGAGGGCTGTGGGTGTGAATTGGTTTGGTGACATATGACAGACCTAACATACCTTTAGGCTGAGCTGCTGCTTTGGACACTTTAACTGGGGCTGAAAAGTAATGATAAAAATACAATTATTTACTAAGTTAGATTTGGACACCTCCGTCTAATAAGTAACCCGTGTTATAACTCGTTATACCAGTATATTGATATGTCTTTCTCACCTGGGCATCGCAGACAGCAATCTGATTTGACTTTCTTTACAGGTAATGGACACGCTGGTTTGGGGCATTGCACCTTACTGCACGTTATTTCGTTACTGCTGACCTAAAAAAATACATGTTTTGATATATATAATACTTTTATTGATTCTCTACCAGTGGGTGGGCCCTCAAATGCATCCGCATTACTTCAAAGCTCGACCCAGACTACTCAGGAGTCAGTATCATCTAGGTCACGTGGTCATATGTACTTACCAGACACGTGCACACCACGCACTTCATGTAACCAAACGGCTCTACGTATGGATGCCATACAGAGCCACTTGGGTAGAACTTCCTCCCTTGATCAACAAAACAGCCCTTGATGTTAGGCGGTGTATGGCCCTTGTATGATACAATGGCTTCTTCTTCCATCACTGACAATATAACATAGAATATAAGAACAATCATTAATAATTCATGAGGCAAACACAATATAAATCACGACCGTGGAGAGAGTTTGTAAATATAGATACAGATCGGCCGCTCATATTGTATATATTACATAACAATCATTAGTCAGTGAAAGACATTGTTAAAATAGTCATGAAAAAATTATATGCCGGCAGATTTACACAAGATGATATCATGGAATTTTATCAGATCATGGCCGCTTATCTAACGGATCGAAACTGATTTAACCTACCTGGGCATACGGGACAACACTTGTCTGGCAGGATGACAGGCGATTCTGTGCAGTTTTGTGGAGAACATATAACCGGGAAACAGCTGACTGTGGTATCCTAGCAACAACAAACCAAGTATGGTAATCAATCACAATATATCAACTTATAAATAAATTTAGCAGTTTTTTCTACGATTCAAAATTTGACTGTTAAACTTGTATGGCCGTCAACTCAAAGGTTTCAAGTATTTCGACAACCACATAGCACACACTTTGCTCAATACTTTTCCACTTTCGTAATTGTACAAACGTAAAACGCCTATTGTGTATACCGTATACACAAGAGACCATTATATAAGAGAGTCGATCTTACGCATAAACCAATGTCCCCATGAAAATCCGCGCAGTGGCTATTTTTAGCCTATTTTTGACTGTTCTGATTGGCTGCTGTAATCGTCAGATAGAAGCGGGACTGCGCGCGCGAGCTATAAATAGCCTTGGGAAAGATTATCATGGGGACAAACATCTATTCTCTTATCTAATGGTCTCTTGGTATACATATATATTTTTTGTAAAAATCTTGTAAAAAATAGTGTAAAAAATGATGTATATAAAATAAACAAAAGGTCTCTAAAAGTCTCTGTTCTATATAGTATTCATACATGTCGTTATTACGTACCTTGCATGAACACGTGGTGCACTTTTGGTCGTAATCTGGTACCCAGGCCTCTCCGTTAAAATACGTCCTCCCCTCTGACACACACGACCCTTCGATAGTAAAATGTTCAGTTGTCGGTACGTTGCATTGACCACTCTGGAGTTTTATCTGTCCGCGTAGCTCGCCTCGTGGACTATCATTGCTGCTTATTTGCAAATAGACGCGACCACGAATCAGATTTGTGAGGAACTCGGTATCGAGGTTTCGCTCAACGCCAGATATCTGTGAGAAAAAAATAATGGTTTATAATCGATTCAGTTCTGGTAGAGTTTAAGACAGTACAATTATAATGGTTGTTGTACGGTTGTAAAAGTAGAGAAGGGATCAAAAAATGTTTTAGAAAAAATGGCTAAGATTTACACAAATATAAATACATAAATACTTACCATGTTGCCATAAAATGATCTCAATTTGTTCTTTTTCTTGTCAAAACTCAGCGGCTGCTCGCCATAGAACGCAAATCCTAGTAAATCAGCAGTGATGGTATTCTTTTTGCCTCGATCTAGACCTTTCAGCAAGACGTGATAATGGAGCGAACAGTGACGGTCTAGTGAGAGCCAGGTCAGCCCAGATGCTCCTGTGCGAGTACTGGGTACGACATCGTTACCAGACAACAAGAATGGCGAATCTGAACAAACAAATTAAAGAGATATATCAGTTGTCATTGAATTTTGCTATGTCGATTTTTGTTCACTGAACATTGTTCCAAATGCAATGAATTTCGCCTAGGATTGTAGTTGAGACATGTAGCTTTCAGTAGCGACAATTAACCGAGTGTTATGGCGACAATAAACCGAGTGTTAACCGAGTGTTATGGCGACAATAAACCGAGTGTTAACCGATTGTTATAGCGAGTGTTGACCGAGTGTTATCAGCTTTTTCACAAACCTTCATAAGAAGCATGGTAACCTCCGTATGGTAATTGTTTGACGTAACCACGCAGTTCTCCCCTTCGATAAAGCACCGTGCGCACATTGACACTAAATCCACCGCTGATTAAAGAGCAGATTTCAGCTACGGACGGTCTTTCCCAAACATCTTCAACCTAAATGGCAGCAAAAAATCCACTAAAGGTTAAGAAACTAAATTACGATAACACGATGCACAAACTACAGGTGAAGAACACTGCAACCACTTTAGTGAAATAAACAACACTACGGTACATTACCTGCGCATGCGCCAGCTCGTTTCCAGACAATGAACGTGATAATTTCTTGACCAATCGTTTGCGACCCATCTCTAGGATGATTTCTATGACGGGTTTCATCAAACCTGATAGCGCAATCTGGCAACAACAAATAAGCAACATTAATGGCGATGCATCTCTGGCGTTACTAGCTATCACCGTCTATGGTGAGTTATACAACTAGAGGTTCTTTCCATTGGTTATCCAATGAAATTGATAATTTACTGATTTTTGTCATGATTGTGACCAATACTATAGATATGAACCTTTTTCAGTACATGTGCAAGTCACACAAATACCTTAAAATAACGACATATTTAAACTACATCATCCTCACCTCATACTTCAGACGGCCATTGTCTTGAAAGTGAAAGGATACATAACCACTCGCTCCAGTTACCGTGGGCCTAGAAGCTTCTCTACCAGCCAACAGAGCATAGACAGCTGAGCATTGAAAACAAAATTATATGTGAATTCGAATGTATATAGCTGCTTGTTCACCCAGTGAAGAGATCGGTATCTGAGTGCGTTAGTATTTTCTGATGCCATTCATGGTTCCCTGTCTAATTATAGTGGTATCCCTGTGTGATTGTTGAATAAGGCGTGTCCACCTCAAGAGGGAATGTATATTTAACAAAATATTTTTTTTATTTACACGTTACTTAACGGTTTCTGCTCCTAAATAGTTACGTCAAAACCGTGTTTGCATTTATACATCATATCAAATCAGAGTGCTCGTTATAAATCGAGTATTTTATATACGTCAATCACTTACTGTTGCATGTTTTCTTGATCCCAATCTTCCCTGTCATTTCAACAGTCTTCCCAGCGGCAGTCACGGTAAGCGTTATGTTTATAATCCCTCTGGCCATCCATTTCAGTTGCTGTTCACTCGGGCTTGACCACGTGACTTTCTTCTGGCCGCCTATGGCATTAAGTGACGTCATAGCAATTGTCTTCAATATTTGAATTTTTCCAGTCAGCGGAGCTTTGACAAACTGTAGATTTGCAACAATCGTCTTTCCAACTAAAATGACAATTTCAAGACAGAAAAATTGTCAAGCAAATCTCATGTATTTTATATTATGTTAAATTTTTTTAATTTACTTTTGTCAAGAATTAAATCCTAGTAGATCAATTAGCAGTATATACAAATAAATAAAGGGCAACCGATGGTTATGGACGGTATCGTACCTGCATGTGTGAGCTTCGTGTGTTGTAAGTTAACGTTTAGATTTTTTCCATTCCTTGTCAGACTGATCGTTGCTATGGCAGCCATGTGTACATTACTATCTAGCTTGGACTGTAACATGGCTTCAAACGCATCTAAACAAACACAAACAAATAACAACATTGTTAAATTTGTAAAAAAACATTGTTTAAAGATAATGATAACAAATGTTTATGATGGTACAAGCAAGGTACTAGACATGACGGAACGAGTAACAAACCCTCAGAATAGCCATTGTGAAGCGTCAATAAACCACTCAAAGATGTCCCAGCCTTTCGTTTGAACTTCAATACGACCTTTATCCCTTTGTTTGCGGTGTTTAGAATTTTATTCATGCTATCCTTATCTAAGTTTTCCAGTGTCAAGCAGACCTGAAACAATAAAAACAAGGTACAAAAAGTTAGTAACCTACGTGTAACAATATATGAAATGTTTTTTTTTGTATTTTTTGATGGCTTGTGAAATTACAAACAACTTTGAAAGGTCACAAGTGGTATTTATGCCAAATGCCACTGCAAACTTCGTAAACAATGATTGCTTCACTCAGTTAACTTCTTATCTCATTTTATAACAACTTGTCGTGAAAATTACAAATAATTTTAAATTACAAACTATCGCGTATAAACCATTATATTAAACCTATAACACTAAGATCTGGTATTGTTTGATATCGTGGCGGTTTTCGACTCGAAAGGTTCAACTATTTGGACAACCATTACACATACTTTGTTTAATATAATTGACTATATTTTCATATTTTTTAAAATTAAATTTGACAATTAAAATTGCATATATAATTGTGTGTCAGAAGTCTAAAGTCTAAAAGGAAATGTACTTGGCTGACGCCGCTTGACGTATAAAGTTCTACACAGTATAAATATGTAAAGCTTTGACTTTCCCAAAACATGAAGGATTTGATCGCGTACTGATTGAACTTTGAACTTATTTTTTCTCTATATTATTATAATCAAACATCGAAAAAAAAAATTATTTCAAAATATAGAATTATTAAAAAAAATTCTGTTTTCTTACTTTTGTCCCATTGATGAACTTTTTATGGATGTTCAGCTCTCCTAGTTTGATGTCTCCGGCGTCAAATAGTAGCAACGTTTTGGGCCTCTGAATTCTATTCAAGATACAACAATAATTAATATATTCCAATTACGTATCTGCTTTATGCCTCGTGGCATAAAAGGCGTATATACAGAGTCCCTCCTCTGCAACAATGCAAACTTTCAAGAATTAATATATTTTGACTTACCCATCGTAGCGAACAGAAATATGCAGAGAATGCTTGATTGCTATAACATGCAGGCGCGCCAACACATTTTGGTGGGAAAACTGCTTGAGCGGTTGGGCGTGTGGTGGGGTCAGCAGAGCTACGAATTCTGTAAGTATAAGAACGAACAATGAGCCGAAATGCATACCGACCAAAGGACAAGCGCTCTAGTTTCAGTTACCGGGTGGACATGTTGGGCAACACTGGTTTGGCTTTAACTCTGGGTTCGTACACGATGTTCTTGGGCAGCGGTGTCTTGTGCTGCGGCAATAAGCTTTGCCGAAATTTCCAGGCTTCTTTGGATGCTTTAACAGAAGATGAAACAAAATTCCGTTAACATTATGTTTTTTTTCTACAGTCAGTGTCATATTTTAGTCTTACTGGAGTCTTCATATAAGACGTACGCGTAAAACCTAATCAACCAATCACATTGCTTTGGCACGGTACCAAACCCCAATATGATAATGACTTATGACTTATCGACTAATAATATAGAATGTATTCATAGGGCAGCGCTGTTCAACGGTGTTCAGCTAACTGTGCAAACACATCGATATGTTACTTTAAAAGAGAATGCGGCCTAAGTCTTTTACACCTTCATGATAATCCACTAACGCTATTTCATGGAGGTTGCGCTTGGAAAGACCTTGTTAAATATGAAATTGCTTATAACGAATGACATAAAACAAGTTTGCATCTTTTACGCTAGCTGTATCTCTCCTTCGATTCTGATCCAGTCTACCACTCGTTTTGTTACCGGCGAATTCCAATGATCTCAGTTTATAGTAATCGGCATAGATTTATTGTACGTCTAACTTAGTAAACTCTCGGCTATACTCTAAGGCAAACAAATACATCTTGTGGGATCTTGTGACGGCCAAGTTTAGATACGAGCTGAACTATATATAGCTTCGATCGTGCTATTTGGATTGGTCAATGCTTTTTATGGAATTTATTATTTACGATAGGATCAGATTATCGTAATATCAACTGAGAGATAAGGAATGCAAAGGTCGACCCATCGTCTTTTTCCCCAGTTTGTTATCACCAGTATCTATTAAAGTCTAGATCGAAAAAGTTCCCTGTTGACCCTGTTTTGCTACAGGTCAACATCAAAAGCATCCTGGCAATCGAACATGCATTTTGTGAATTCCTTTCTATAATTAACTGATAGGTAAAATTGTGATTCTGCTAATTTTCTCTAACTGATATAATTACCTTGATGCAGGAGCACAGAACGCAGCGTAGAACTCCAAAAGGAGATACATTTGGATGCCAGGATTTTCCAATTTGGTAATGACGCTTTCCAAAAATACAGCCTACAGAAACAGGTTATTAAATGTTAGTTGCGGCAGTTGGTACTGCATGGAAAATGCCATTACAGATCTACAATTCAAACAGGAATGACAGAGAGTGTGAAAAAAACCCTCGAAGGAAGGTTTAACTTGAAGTTTACACGATTTTAAAAACCGCTGTAAAGCTTCATCCGGCCCTCTCAGTAACACGCTTTAGTTTGTTATCGCGGTTAGATGTTAGAAATGCTCGTCAAAGAAGTTAGTTATGGTTACTTAGCCAGTGCGAAGCCCTTGTCGTAAATTTATAAAGGAAGGAATAATTCTTACCATCAGATCTTGAAGCAGAGGATCGAAACTCGAATCCAACTGGCCTGAAAAGAAATTTCGAGGCAATGAAGCCTGGGAAAAGTAGGGCAATCAAAAGTTTCAACATGTTAGTGAAAAGTAATTTCAAGTACGCTGTCTCGCGTCTCCAACAATTTGATGGACAAACCCCGGCGATGCCTTTTATACATAGGGTTGAAATTTGATCAAAAGTGACTAGCAATCACATGAAAAGTAAACAAATTACCGATTTTCAATGGGACTCATTGTTTCGTTTCGTAAAAAAAGGACCTCCCGTGACGTTAGTTGTTCTCCATACAAGAGCGTGCCTTGCAATTCATTAGGACCCCGCACACTGCAGAATAACACAAAGCCGATGCATTTGGTTCTGGCGATATTTTGATTATGTTGCTTGCAGTTTGACTGGCATATCGGTTCGTAATTCTCGCCGGAGCACCAACACGTCAACATGGAAAACTTTACATCAGTTTGTCACTGAGAATCTCTTTGTGCGTAAAGTGTAGAAAGTAATCTTAAAGAAGCATGGAGATAATCAAGTCTATTGTGTAATGGCTAATTATTTGGAGCTTCTGTAAGTCGCAACCATAAAGAAAATCCATGACTTTGAACAATGGAACAGCGGTATCTGACAAACAGCTTCTAACAATGACTTTGAGGGGGTCGCTGCTAGATCACCGAGTTGGATCATTTTGTTAAAGAGATTCAACCTAGCTGTGGGTAAACATGGAGCTCATTCATTAGTTAATAAGCTTATGAAGACAATGTAAACACAGTTTTTGTTAATCAATATGTAAACAAAAAATGTTTCCTAAATATTGGAAATCCATGACACTTCAGTCTACTTGATGGCCGTACAGTGAAATAGGCTTTAATTCGGGCCCGGGTTTGCTCACACAATATTTACAGTCAAATAAAACTCGCTGGCTTAGATGAATTCTCAGTCTAAAAGCATCGCAATGGGCTCTCAACGGCCCACCAACGCTTCTTTTGTCCACGCAGTTCTATGCAAGACAGTCTAAGTGGATTTGTGTTATTAATTAGTTAGGTAAATATTGTGAGACTGATATGTGCATAAGAACTGAAGATATAACATAACAAATGTTTTCTTGTTCTAAATACGATCTGTCAATAGAAATCACAATAATTTTTTTCTTAGAATTAATGATTAGCAGCACAAATGTTCAAATGTAATGCTATGCAGAGACAAAATAGTGATACGTGCAAATTGTTGTGTCTTCTCTGAAAAAGGTATAAGCAAAACAAGAGATTTTTTTCAACTATAATAATAATTGTTGCCCAAAGTGCAAAGAAAAACTATTGTTCAATGGTTTTATTGACGGCCATTGGTGACATTGCGATGCGGTTGAAACATGTTGGACTGGAATTTGAGATGTGTTTTGGTTGCTTAACTTTGCTCTTTTATCAGAGGGCACTCTAATGACAAAACCAAGTTTGTTTGGCAAGATCAAGTGCCGTTCTGCTTGTCCAACTAGCGGAAATTCATACTTGAGTTTGTAAAACAATTCAGTAAGGGCAGAGGAATCATCCATCAACTGAAGAGAACTATATATATGATATACATAGTATAATGTGCTAACAATGTCATTGTTTAGTTCTAACGCTTCACTCGTGCTTATCATGTGTATATCAGTATCACAGTCGCACTGAGTCTAAAATGCTAAATAATAACAAATAATCTGAATGAATAAATAAGTCTTCTATAGTAGAATACGAACATGTTTTTATCAACGAACACATACAAAATAGCGCGTGTCAGAGTTTCTTGCTCTCGAGAAAACGAAGAAGGCTTCAAATATCTGTGATCAGTGATGATACCGCTTGTCATTCTATTCCAGTTTGGCGGTTCGGCGTGCGCAGAAATGCCAAATATGCGCGTATATAGTCAGCTCACACGCACGAGGCAAAGAAAACTAACCAAACAGCTTCTTTGAAATCTCGCCGCGAAAAATTCTAATACAACTACCATAGAATTTCCATCACTGAGTACAATGCGCGTGTTCCTGCAACACGAATTCACACAAAAATTTATTGTCGCTTTGTCTCTGTTTGGGAGAATCTTCGACAACAAATATGCTAGTTTAGAGCCAAGATATCTAAGCAGCATATTCTACGATGCTATTTATTTATTTAGGACACATTTATATATATTTTTTACCTGTGTATCTGTGTAACTTTTTATACTTTTGTCATTATTTTATTCAAAAGTATTTTAGGGAATTATAATTGCGAGATAAAAATATAGTAAACAAATACAACGAAATAAAACTGGGCCTGTTTATTGAATCCTTGAACTCCTCTGCATGACCAAACAGCAGGTGATAATATATGCTTGCACCACTATTGGTTAGAAAGTATAGAGGATCAATGGAGCATTGGGAAAAACTAACCATCTATAACTGACAAGCTTTCCCATCCATTTGAGCCACTCGCAAAATAGTTAACAATTCATGACAAATATATGAAGTCAGAAGCTAAATTCCTCACTGCTTATGACGAATAAACGAACTCGCAACGATTCCATTATCTATAGTGACAAGTTTAGGATTCCCAGTAATTTCAAAACAAGTTGTTGAAAATTTCTTCCACAACAAGACGTATGCATCACTGTGTATATCTTTTAGTTGTTGTGGATTTTGTGAACCGTAGAATATTTTGACTATGGTTAAGTTGTTTGTGTTCCGAACGGTTTCGCTGCTCTGTTTCGCTTTATTGCTCTGGGAATCTCTCAATGATGGCTTCGAAGACGATAGCCATGAAAGAGGTAACGCATTTGCTGGAACTTTATATGCAAGTCTTGGCGGCGATATTTTGAACTCTCATCTTTGCCGACAATGTAATAAGCAACATTTGTATATGCATGTACAGTCTCTATGAGAAGAAACCGCAACAGAAGTACTGACAACAGTTGATTTAACATTATATAATTCTTGATTAAATCTAATGTCTTAATATTAGTAGAGTATATTAAGTTTACTGTATCAAAAACCTAGAGTAAATTAGAACTAAAGTAAATTATCCAGCCACGTACATTTATTATCCAACTGCTGCAGTTGTTCTTTTCGCAGATTTGATTTCCACTGATGAGTACAATATGGGCAAATATTGTACTTATATTTGAACTCCATTTAACTCAGTTGGATATTGAAAGTTTATATTTTATTCTCCCGTTTCACTTTTGTAAGCATTTTTTTCATTTTTTTTGTTTCATTTTTTTTAACCTGGTTAACCCGATTTTCAGCAGAGCCCTGCAGCATAAATCGACTTAGTTTTATCTATAAAAGCTAGTGACAAACGAAGCTGTAATAATGATATATTTTCTTGCAATACAAATTATTTGTTCAGCGAAGATGAACTGATCACTGAATATGTTTCAGTGGTAGGTTGGTCAGTGGTGAACAAATAGTTATCTGAGACATATTGTCACAGTCCAATGGTTGATTTTTAGTGTGTCCTTTTGTAACAGGTGCCTCGTACTGGAACTCACCGAGCGTGGATTATCTGGGGGACGAGTTGGTAAAGGTAACAACACTGAACAATCGACCATAGTTTTCAATTTTGTTTAAGTTGAAAACAATGACATTAATTTAACATAACATATAACATTATTTATTTATTTGTTTAATTTTGAAGAAATATTTACAAAAAATGGGAAACCATAATAGCGGAATCCCATAGCTAGTATGAAACTCGCGCGCTGATTGGCTATCGAAACGTGGGTATTCGTATAGGTAATAGCACAAGCCGTCTTCGGCGAGTGAAATTGAAAACAATTTTGAAATGACACGAGTAATATTTATGCCAAATATAACGTATGACCTAGGAAGATCCTGCAATTTCAATCAGGCGTCCGTGCGTTTGTTCATTCAAAGAGCAACTGAGCCCCTGAGACAAGTTTGCTTTAAAATAAAGATTCGTGTGAGATAGACACTCTCTGGAAGTTTTATCGCTAATAAATATATACTTCTCAAGATATGCGATCTCAAACTCTTGAAAAAGAAACTGCCATATTTGCTCAAATACAGTCGGCTCATAGTGACGTCATTGCGTGCTGTTTTTCCGAGAAACAACAAATCTACAGTGTTCGGTAGCGTGCCTGATAGCAAACTGTTCTTTGAACAACGAAAAACTACCCGAATAGATTAAATAATAGAAATACTGTAGATTTGTTGTTTCGTCTCGGAACAACAGCACGCAATGAGCCAATGCAATGACGTCACTAGCCGTTCTATGATTTGACTGTGTGGCAGTTTCGGGAGTTTGAGATCACGAGAAGTGTATATTTTTTAGCAATAAAACTTTTAGAAAGTCTCTATCTCTATTACATCTTTATTTCAAAGCAAACTTGTCTAAGGGTTCAGTTCCCCTTTAAAAACTCAAGAGGGTTGGTTGTTTTATACATGTGACTTTATGCAAATTATGACCACCCTCAGTGACATCACCTCATTACTAACAACTACTCATGCGCATTTGATTATATTCAACTGTTAAAATGCGCTATAGAAGTATTAAACATTATTATTAATATTATTACTAATGTTTGATGTTGTTTTGACATAGGAGGAACTGTCATCTCAAGAAGAACGTAAGCGGAAACTGATTGACTACTGCCATAATAGAGACCCCAAGAGCATTTTACCTCGCGGAGCAACAAAACTCGAGATCCCTTCGTACCTTTTCCGGAACGTCATCGTTAGCGACAAGCACAACTTGCTCTACTGCTACATCCCTAAAGTCGCTTGTTCTAATTGGAAGCGCGTGCTCATGGTTCTTAACGGTGATGCTGCTGACCCGTACCAGGTCAATACCGCAGACGTGCATAATAGAAGTCTCGGTTACTTTAGGTATTTGAATGAATACACACCCGAAGAAATAGTCTATCGTTTAAATACTTATTACAAGTTTCTATTTGTGCGCCATCCATATGAGCGCCTGGTTTCGGCGTATAGAAACAAATTCATCGACTCCTATAATCTGACTTTGTTTAAAAAGCTGTACGGTCGTCGTATTATTAAACATTTCCGACGAAATCCCGATGCTAAGTCGTTACGAACTGGCGAAGGAGTGAGTTTTGCAGAGTTTATTAACTATTTATTGAGCTCGGATGCCGAGTTTATGGACCGGCATTGGAAGCAATATGATTTACTGTGTCATCCGTGTTTAATCTACTATGACTATGTGGGGCATTTTGAGAACTTAATACCAGAAGCTACGCAGCTGTTACAGACGTTAAAAGTTGACCACATTGCTAAGTTTCCCAGTAACATTACATCGAAGTATAAACGAAAGTCCTCCAATCTTGCAAAAGAGTATTTCAAAGGACTTCCACAGAAATCAAAAGAAGGCCTGAAGAATCTTTATCGACATGACTTTAATCTGTTTGGCTACTCTAACGATGACTACCTATAGTGAACTATTCTCTACGTACACCTACAATTGCGCAACTGATATTTCAAGTTCCACCCAAACAGATGATGTATAGAAGTGTATATTATTGCGCGTAGCATAAGTACGTTGATAAACATTGCTGCCAAACTCGCACGAATCAGTAAAAACTACAGCAATGCGGTCAGTAAAATCTACATATACAAGTGCATATCCCTATATTACCTACCGTAAGATCAGTGGGACAACAAGGTAACGTCATGATGACATATGAGTGGTAAGTGATGCTTGTTACAACTATAAAGACTACTTATACTACGGACAGTAAGATCTCCACAACAGACCACTGCGTACGCGGACAATGATAGCTAAACAAAGTTCACTTTGACAGCACGAATATACAGCAACTGACAAGAAATATAATTAACACGACCAGTTCCCGTGAAGCACGCAACACATGTTGACAAGGACAAAGACTATACTCAGATGGAAAAAAACATATACACAGACTATAAGGATTCTTTAACTGAACATTGAACTGATATAATTGTCTTCTGGTGAACTAATTTATGCTTTCGCTATCCACACGAAGACTACTATTATTCATCTTACTTTTATCCCTGCTTTTATCGATAATATAGTCACTGTTTTATCTTTTTGCTTTGCAAAAACGCCAACACTTAGAACTATATTGAAAAGAAGTGGTTGGATGTAAAATATGGTAACGTAAACGTGTTGCCCTTGATACATCTACACCAGAGACGGCGGAGCGTAATATGTAGTAAGGTTGAGACGCCCGTGTACTTTTCCGCCAAAACCACAGGTAACCCAACGGTAACCCAACTCGAATAGGGCAATATCTGCGCTGATTTTCAATGTTTTCTTACATTGAGGCAAGGAACTTTAATATTTTTTAATTCGGTCAGAAAATGAGTATGGGAAAAATTCCCCCAACCCCCCTCTCCCCTCCTCTCGTCTTCGCCGTCCTTGTTTTACACACTGACGAACAACTCGACTGTCTTATATATTTATGTTACAAACTTAAAGACATTAAATTCTATACCATGATTAGTAGTAGTAGTGCGCGTTGATCGACAAGTAACAAAGACAAGCGATACAAAACACACTGACTGAAAACTGTTTTGTAATTGATCAACCACTTTGGCTATTATTGATTCATGGTCTTCAACGGCTGATTTATCTTGAGCCCCTCCAATGGGTTTTAGGGAACAAGGGAACAGGAGCATTTATTTTTAGAAACAAGAAAAGACCAATCCATTTTCAAAAAAGGAACAAGTGGTTTTATTAATGGGAAATAATCTTACTGGAGAGAATTTTTGGCAAAACACAGCAGTTAATTACTGACTGTTACACTGTGAGCAGTTACTGGTAAGAAGTTTGTCTCCTACCTTTGGTAACTTCAAATCATAGAAATGAATGAGACATATCAAACAAATATAAAACATTTAAATAATCAAACATTGTATCAAAATATTCCGGAGAAATGCTCAGTACAAGTAATATACAATCACTACCAATCGGTTTGTACTCCGAGGAGACTTCTATGCATATAAACGTGGTGGGGTTGCTCGGTCAACATTAAAAAAATGACCCTTGAAAGGTACCTGACGGTCTAGCTAGCTGTTGACAACATTGTCATTATCTTATCTCGGGTATCTTATTTACTGAAAAGACATCCTAAAAAGTACCGGCTTAGTCTTTTGTAGTACTTTTAGATTTGTGACACCCTAAGAAGTACCAAATTGTACCAAATTGGGGATCTGGACCCCTAAAAGATACGACGAGCACCCCCACCACTTTAGAGATGAGATTTGTACAATCACAACTAACGTAACAGGTTTGTAAAAAGGTTTGTACAATTACAACCAACAGGTTTGTACAATCACTAGCAACAGGTTTGTACAATCACTAGCAACAGGTTTGTACAATCACTAGCAACAG